>PVJS01018240.1:0-35123 GCA_004027185.1 Glis glis | reverse complement strand
CCCCCGGCCCTATTTTTTATACTTTATTTTGAAACCGGGTCTCACCAAGTTGCGGAGGGCCTCACTAAGTAGAGAGAGAGAGACAGGGAGAGAGAGAGAAAGAGAGAGAGAGCTGAGGCTGACCACGAACCTGGATCCTCCGGTCTCTGCCTCCCAAAGTACTGGGATTACAAGCATGCGCCACCACGCTTGTAAAAAATAGGGTTGGAGTATAGCATGTAGGTAGAATGCCCCTGGGTTCAACCCGCAGTTCAGCAAAAAAAAAAAGTAAATAAATAAAATAGGGCTCAAATAGGGCTGGGGTGGAATGCTTCTGAGTTCCACCCCCAGTAACACACACACACACACACAAGAAAGAATCTTAATTGGATGAAACTGATATCAACAGTAAATATTTTCAATAATCTTTTTGTTAGCACTGTGACTTTGTTGGTTGACCTAGTTTTTCTTGTATCTTTCACTGTATTTTTTTGTGTTATGCTATCAGTTTTTGTTTATATCTTTATATATAATTGAATTCCAAAGGATCAAAAATGACATATATATTGAAAAGTATCCTGATATGCTCAATATTAGCCTTTTCTTTTTCAAGATTTATGTTGCCATTGTTGAGACAATTATATAGTTTATTGTACAGAGACATTTTGCCTGTTTTTGTTCTTTTTTTGTGGTACTGGGGATCGAACCCAGGGGCATTATACCTCCGAGATACACCCAAGCCCTTTTTCTTAAATTTATTTTTTTTTGGAAACAGGCTTGCTGAGGGTCTGGCCAAGTTGGTGGGCTGTCCTCAAACCAGCAATCCTCCTGTCTCAGCCTCCCAAGAACTAGGATTACAGGCGTGCATCTCCAAGCCTGGCCATGTTCATCTTTTTAAAGCTGTCTCAGAATTAGAAATCTTACTGTAGCAAATTTGGTTGCACACTAATTTTTCAGTTATCTTGGATGCTTTCTTACAGATTGAGCATATCTACAAATCGCTTACCAATTTGCCAGAAGAAGAAAAGATAACAAAGTTGTCATTGCTTAAACTGCGATATTTCACTCCAAAAGAAATAGCAAATCTCCTTGGATTTCCTCCAGAGTTTGGTATGTGAGATCCATTCAGACCTCAGCTTTCACTTATTGAACCCCCCCTCGAATTCATTAGAGACTCACATGTGTATTTTATGAATGAACCTTTGCCCACACAGGTGGGTTCAGGAAACCTTTTTCCTTTCCTGGTTGCCTCATTTGGGACATTTTCCTGTCCTCTTTTCCCTTTCTCTAATCTACCTAAGTCCATTCCCTTCTGACTCAGCTTCCCTGTCCTCTCACTCCACTAGTGGGGCAGAGTGGCTTGCATGGGCAGAAGGGGCAATCAGCAGTTCCTTACCTCTCCCTTTTCTCGCGGGGTGCACACTAGTGAGATTGGTAGAGATACCTTCGTGTGAACATAACATTATTTGGTCTGTTTCCTTCCTCAAGCCTCCTTTCCCCTTCCTCTTCTCCACATGCCCATCCCCTCCACTATTCTAGTGATCTCTCTCTTTTATTGGAAGTCCCTTTTCTTTCCTATATTCTCTCTAGCTTCCACATATGAAAAAAAACACACAACCCTTGATTTTCTGAGATTGGCTGATTTCACTTAGCATAATATTCTCAAGTTCCATCCATCTTCCTGCAAATGACATAATTTTGTTTCTTATGGCTGAGTAAAATTCCATTGTGTGTATATACCACATTTTCTTTATCCATTCATCTGTTGATGGACACGTACATTGGTTCCATAATTTGGTTATTGTGAATCGTGCTGCTATAAACATAGGTATGTGAGTATTGCTATAGTACTCTAAGTTCAATTCTTTTGGAAAGACACTGAGGACTGGTATAGTTGTATAATATGGTGGTTCCATCTCTCGTCTTTTGAGAAACTTCCATACTGATCTCCATAGTGGTTGTGCTAATTTACAATCCCACCAATGGTGTATAAGAGTTATTAATTCCCCACATCCTCGCCAGCATTTATTATTGTCTATATTCTTGATGATGCCATTCTGACTGGAGTTAGATGGAATCTCAGTGTAGTTTTGATTTTTATTTCCCTGATTGCTAATTTTTTTCATATATTTATTGGCCATTTGTATTTCTTCTTTTCAGAAGTGTCTATTCAGCCAAAGTGCCCATTTTTTATTGGGTTATTTGATTTTTTGGTGTGAAGTTTACTGAGTTGTTAATATATTCTAGATATTTGTCCCCTATCAGAGGAGTAGCTGGCAAAGCCTTTCTGCCATTGTGTAGGATCTCTCTTCAGACTCTTGATTGTTTCCTTTGCTGCACAGAGAACATCACAGCATAAATAAGGAGCTGAGAATTGGACTCAAGAATCCTGATTTTGGTCTGTTTACTTAGTTACTATTTTTTCTCTTTTTGAACTATCAGACATACTTTATATACTGCTAAAGAGAAAAGAGAGATTTACTGTCTAGTAATAAGAATTCGTGCCTATGTCCAGTGCTTGTTTCATTGTAGAAGTCGTAGTTCCTTTGGTGACACTCAGTTGGCAAGGGGCAAAGCAGAGCCCAGAGGCCCACTGAGTTTGAGCCCTCGTGCCACTTAACCTCTCTCTGCTTTACTTTACAGTTTACTCACTTGTAAAATTGGATAATTATAGCACCTATTTCATAGGGCTGTTGTGACAGTTAAGTGACTTAGTATAATTAAAATGCTTACACAGTATCTGAGATGATATAAAATTTGTATTAGCTTTTATTTTGATTTTTTAGAATTTTTCGGTAGAGTATAGTTATACATCATAGTGAAATTCACAGTGGTCCATTCATATAAGCACACAACATTGCTTGTAGGTTTCCTCCCGCATTCCACCCCCACCTCTTTACTCCCATACGTGCCAGTGAGGTTGGTAGCGACATCTTCATAGGAACTTAATGTTATTCCATCTGTTTCCTTCCAAAAGCCTCCTGTACCCCTTCCTTTTTTCCCTTCCCCATCCTCTTTCACTATTTTACTGGTCTCTTTCCTCATTTTCATGAAGTCCCTTTTAACCCCTATTTTCTATCTTCCACATATGACAGAAAACATACAACTCTTGACTTTCTGAGATTGACTGATCTCACTTAGCATAATGTTCTCTAGTTCCATCCATTTTCATGCAAATGACAAAATTTTGTTCTTCTTTATGACTGAGTAGAACTCCATTGTGTGTATAGACCACCCCTTGGTATCTTGCCAAAAGAATTAAAATTATAATACTATAGTGATACAACCATGTGCATGTTTATAGCAGCACAGTTCACAATAGCCAAATTATGGAACCAACCTAGATGTCTATCAACATATCGATGAATAAAAAAATGGTATATACATACAATGGGGCTTTTATTTTTAAATAATAGACATTTATTTACTTTTATAACCTTTACTTCATAATTATTTTTTCTATTTTTAAATTTTAGGTGAGTAAAATAGAACTTACATATACATACACACACACACACACACACACACACACACACACACATCTGCCTTTTAAATTTGGGAATCTTTGTTTAAAAATATGTGGCCAGGTGTGGTGGCTCATGCTTGTAATCCCAGCACTTTGGGAAGCGGAGACCGGAGGATCCGGGTTCGCGGCCAGCCTCAGCTCGCTCTCGCTCTCTCTCTCTCTCTCTCTCTCTACCTAGTGAGGCCCTCCGCAACTTCGTGAGACCTGGTTTCAAAATAAAGTATAAAAAATAGGGCCGGGGGTGTAGCGCGGAGGTAGAACGCCCCTGGGTTCAATCCCCGGTACCGCAAAAAAAAAAAAAAAATTGTGGTATATGTGTGTAGACAAAGCACCATGACACAGCTGTCTTTCACACGCATTCCACCATCATTGGCTGGGTCCAAGCGTGAGCGTGGTCTGACCAGCTGTCTAGTGGCAGTGCTGGATGACCCTGTTGTACATCTTGTCCTGCTCCTTTGTGACTGGCAGCCTGATTTCGCGAGGCAGCTGACTTTGGGAGAGAGGGGCACTAATCCACGCTTCCTGCATGAGAGTTACTATCTTGACTTCCTTAATTTGTATTTCTTTGTTTTTGAGGGTTATTAATGTTATTTAATGTATCTAAATTTTAAAAAGTCACTTTTGAACTTACACAATTGTGTAATTTTTCTGTAAATTAATCTAGACCTTAAATCTCTCTATATAGCACACACATAATTTTTACAAATTTTATCTGTTTCCAAAACTTTCTTCCCCTTTCAGTGCATCTTATTGCAAAAAAATTGTCCTGTGGCATTGTAAAGGCTTGTTTGTTGATCCATTTATACTTCTGGCTACTTGAACTAAGTGGCTTTTGAGATGAGTAATATGCTTGCCTATGGTTTATTATCTTTATTTGTTTTTTTTTTTTTGTGTGGTACCGGGGATTGAACCCAGGGGCATTCTACCTCTGTGCTACACCCCCGGCCCTATTTTTTTATACTTTATTTTGAAACTGGGTCTCACGAAGTTGCGGAGGGCCTCACTAAGTAGACAGAGAGAGAAAAAGAGAGAGAGAGAGCAAGAGAACTGAGGCTGGCCGCGAACCCGGATCCTCTGGTCTCCGCCTCCCAAAGTACTGGGATTACAAGCATACGCCACCATGCCCGGCGGTTTATTATCTTTAGAATATCAACTTTACAGTCATGTTCAGTTGCAAATAATAGTTTTATTATAGTAATTACTATTAGTTTATTACAGTTAATTTTATGTCAAGTGTTGATGAAGCAACTTTATCATAATCAACTCTACCTTATGGCCCTTAATTTAAGTATATGAAATTTTAGTATTCTTAATGCTTTTAAGTATTTTCTTCATTTTTATCTTCTAATTTACTTTTCCTTTAACTCATTGCTCTGCCCAAGTGTCCTAAGTGTGAATAGAAGTCCAACATGAGAAAGTCAATATGTGGAAGCAAAATATAAAAAACAATCGTGAGGGATTTGTATCCAGAATATATAAAGAACGCCTACAACTCAGCAATAAAAAGAAAAAATAATCCAGCTTAAAAATGTGCAAAGGATTGAATCAGAATTTCTCTAAAGAGGGTGGACAAATGACCAATGAACCCGTGAAAAAGATGTTCAACATCACTAGTTGTTAGGGAAATATAAATTAAACTACCATGAAATATTACTTTTTCCCATTAGGAGAGAGAAAATAAAAACACAATAATAGTGTTAGCAAAGGTACAGAGAAATTGGAAATTTCATCAACAGCTGGGAATGTAAAATGGCGGCCCCTGCTTTGGAAAACAGTTTGATAGTTTCGCAAACATTAAACATAGAGTTATTGTCTGACCCAGCAGTTTCACCCCTAGGTGTATATAAGAGAATGAAAAATATGTCCACACAAAAGCTTATACATGAATGTTTGTAACAGCATTATTCATAATAGTCAAAAAGTAGAAACAACACCAATGTCTTTAACAGTGAATGAATGAATAAATGAAGGTGGTAAATCCATACAATAGACTAGTACTCAGCCATAACAAGGAATAAGTATTGGAACATACTATAATGTAAAACAAACCTTGAAAACATCATGCCAAGCCAAAGAAGCCGTACCTAAAAGACAACATGTTACATGCTTTCATTTATATGAAATATTCAGAATAGAAAAATCTGTAGACACAGGTTGGGTGGCAAGGAGGGGAAATGGCAAGAAGCTTTTAATTGGCCCTGGGTTTCTTTTTGAAGTAGTGAAAATGTTCTAGAATTAGTGGAGATGTTTGAAAACTGTCTATTCTAAAAACCATTGAACTATATACTTTAAAAGGGTGAATTTTATGATATGTGAATTATATCTCTATAAAACTTACTAAATAAACAACTGAGAAAAATAGTAGCCAGCATTTTTTCTAAGGTGCATTGTACATGAATTTCTTTCAATTCTGTTAATACAATGTGTTTGTGCACACATGTACATGTGAATGCACTGACTAGAATATGATCCCATATAATATGATGTAATATGGTAATACCGCATTATGTGGCCAATATAATGTAAGGTTATATAATACTTTTGGCTCAAGCCTCTCGTTGTTAATAAAACTTCATGGAGACCTTAGTGACTTACAGTCATATATTGCTTAACTACGAGGATACATCCTGTGAAATGTGTCTCAGGCAACTTCATCATTATGTGGGCGTCACGGAGTGTACTTACACAGACTAAGAGCTACAATAGCACTAGTGACAGAGTCTTATGGAGCCTGCGTTGTGTATGCAGTCCACTGTTGACTGAAGCATATATACACCATTATATATATGCAGACCTCTGTGTCTTTACTAAATGATACATGCTTTTATCTCTCGCAATTGCTATCACAAATGTTTTTATTATAAATTGTTACCTCTCTTTTTTAGGATTTCCTGAGAAGATAACAATGAAGCAGTGTTATCGTCTTCTTGGAAATAGCCTCAATGTGCACGTAGTAGCTGAACTCATCAGAATCCTATGTCAATAGCTTTGAAATAACTCTGAAAGATGACCATGGTATCTTCATGTCCAGATAGTGATTCTGAAATTCTACTTTGAACTAATTCTAATGAAATTCGACTAAATAATCTTTTTAATAAGACATTTAGAATTTACTACTAAAAATTCGATTTGTTTTCTTAAATTTTTATTACTATATTTTGTAAAGTAAAAATTATTGTTTTGCCTATGGAGAATATATTTTTATATGAAACTGTTAGATATATATATGAAATATTATCTTTATAATATGGTATAAATAAATTTAGAAACATTTGAATTTAATGTCTATGTGAGTATTTTATGAAGTATCATATAGGCATTATATAATGAACCTTAGAAATGACATATTTTAGTGTGTTAATTTAAAGAGTTATTTTATGATTGTTATGATTTTACTTTTTTGTTAATTACTCCTAAATCTAAAATAATGATTCTAATTTTGGCCTATTTCAAATATTGAATGTTTTATTTAATTTCCATCCTTTAAAAATGTTTCTTTATTTATCTAAACAAATGAGTATAATATTTTAAACCAGTTGTCATTATTCAACTTATACAACAGTCTGAAGAATATATCAGAAAATACTCTCCTACATTTTCGATTTCCCCTCCTGTAGGAGGCCTCAGAAAGCACAGGTACATATCATCTAGTTATCTTTTCTGCAGTCTCCATCTGAAGGATGAAGCCCATCGTCCCCTTTTCATTGCACATACTTCAGTTTGCTGTTAGCAGAGTTTGTTTTTGCCTCCTTCTCAGTTTGTGAGTTAAATTTACCATTACATTCTGAAGAATGTAGTGTAGCATTAAGATTTCAGGGAGAGCTGGGTGTGGTGGCACATTCCTGTAATCCCAGTACTTGAGAGGCTGAGACAGGAGAATCACAGGTTCACAGCCAGCCTCAGCAACATATTGAGGCCCTCAGCAACTTAGTGGGACCTGGTTTCAAAATAAAATAGGGCTGGAGTATAGCTCAGAGGTAGAATCTCCTGTGTTCCATCCCCAGTACCACAAAACAAAAAAAAATTTAGGGAGGAAACTGTCCTCTGACCCCATTGTCTATAGTGCTAACCCCCCCCCATTTTTTTTCTTTTTTTATTGTGGTAACATGCACTCTGAATTAACTTTTAAAACTTTAAGCTTTCTTTGTTTCTTCTTGTCAGAGACTTTTTGGAATTGGGGTTTCTAATCAGACTAAGTCTTATAAATCCTGTGGTTTTGATTTTGATAAAGCAAGTGACAAAGAAGTGAAACAAACAGAAATGAGACCAGAACTTATATCATAATGTTTTAATTCTTATTTTTATTCTTAAAAACCAGTCATTCCTATGTGGAGAAACTGGAACCTTGTGCATTGCTGGTGGAAGCAGAAAATGATGCAGCTGCTGTGGAAAGCCAGAAGGAGGTTCCTCAGAACTAAATATAGAATCCGATGATCTATATGATCTACTAATTCCACTCTGGGCATATACCCAAAAGGACTGAAAGCAAGAACGTGAACAGACAGGTGTACCCGTAACAGTATTATTTCCAGTAGCCAAAAAGTGGAAGCAACCTGAGCGTCCATCCCAGCAACAGGTGGATGGGTGAACAAAATGTAATAGGTAAGCCGGGCGTAGTGGCGCACGCTTGTAATCCCAGTACTTGGGAAGCTAAGACTGGAGGATCTGGGTTCGCAGCCAGCCTCAGCTACTTAGGCCCTCGGCAACTTAGTGAGATGCTGTTTCAAAATAAAGAATAAAAAATAGGGCTGGGGGTGTAGCTCGGAGGTAGAATGCCCCGAGTTCAATCCCCAGTACTGCAAAAAAAAAGTAATAGGTGCATATAATGGAATAGTATTCAGCCTTTAAAAAGTAATGAGATTGTTACACATGCTATGACCTGGACGAGCCTTGGAACATTATACTAAGTGAAATAAGCCTGTCACAAAAGGACAAATACTGTGTAATTTCACTTCTATGAGGTACCTAGAAGAGTCAAGTCCGTAGAGGCCGTAAGTAGAATGGTGGTCGTCAGGGTCGGTGGAGGGAGGATGAGGAGTCAGTGTTTAGTGGGTACGGAGTGTTTGAGGTGAGGAGAAAGTTCTGCAGATGGATGGTGGTGATGGTCGCACAACCGTGTGAATGTACTTAATGACACTGAACAATACACTTAAAAATAGTTGAAATGGTGAATTTTACAGTATGTATATTTTGCTGCAATTTAAGAAAATTATACTTCATTACCAATTGTTTTCCAGAACTCACAGGTAAATCTGGATATAGAGAAATTGTAGACCCACACAAACACATTGACAATCACTATCTACGTTTTGTGTATGTGTATAAAGATAAATCTTATTACAAGTCTCATAAATTTTACTATACAATCTGAAATTATTTTGGCACATTTTCATGTAGTTTTCCTATACTGCTGAAAGATTCTTTATCAATAGAATAGTTTATAGTGTAATTATAATTATTCCATGATTATAATTACGCTGTAATTATAGTGTCCGATGCCCCATTGAGCAATATTATACACCATAAGTATGAGTTACAATGCACCAACTATAAACACATTAAAGCTCTATGGAGACATTTGCTTATAAACTGAAAGACAGAATAGAGCTTTGTGAAGATTTTAAATGATCAAAGTATGTATTCACAGGCTGATGATTCTTGCTCTTAACTCATATTGAAAATATACAGTAGCGAGCATAAAATTTACACCTTAATGAAGAGATTTTTACCAGTGTCATTTAATTAGCAGATGTATATATGTATATGTATGCACAATTAATTGTGAAAATATTTTATTAAATGCTACATGTTGGTAATGAATCTGCATAAAATTCACACTGGAAATTCTGTTTTCTGATATTTGTACTTACTCATGTATTCAATATGTTGAAAAATATAGCCTGTCCTGGAAGAACTATATATAATTAGATTTTTGTCATTCTTAACAGTAAACTGGCTTTTCAATCTCCTTTTTGTGTCATCTCTGCTCTTTAAAGAGCTTGGTAGATAATTCTGAGGTATTTATTACCTTGCTCATAATTTTAGTGTGTTTTAAGAACCCAAAACTACTGAATAAAATAGTCAAATGAAGTAATACAGCAGAATGGGTTATTTTGGAAAATGATTTTGAAGAGGAAATGGGTAGTCATCCTAGAAGTCAGAGCCTGACCATCTGTAGTGCAGGCAGTAAAGCTGAATGGCAGAGGGGAGGGCGTAAAACACCTATGCTGTGGGATCGGCTGGCCTTTTCCAGAGAACCCTGAACAGTGAGTTCTGGCTACTAAATTGGGCTTGCACGGCAGGTAGCACACTGTGCATTAAAGGTAAGAAAATACGTCTAACCACCAGCCGATTCGCTGTTCCTCAATAGCTACATCCTTCTAGAGAGGCAGAACAACTCGTTGAAACTAAGTGATGAGGGATTACCAACCTTTTTTTAGGGTAATTTTTTCTTGAAATGATCCAACATTTTTACAAGGTAAACTTACTTGGTAGAGAAGGTTTTCAGTTTCCCTGACAGGCACACCACTACTATGTCAGATAGGAAAATGGATGGTGTTCGAGGTGAGCACAAGCAATTCCGTGCATAGGTAGGGGGTAGGATTCTTAGTCACTATCTGTCTTTGGTTTAAATTTCAACCCAGTTTGGATCAGAAGTGATTAAGTGGAGACTTCCGAGGAGGGAGAACGGGAGCTAATGACAAATGAAACTGCTTTACTCCAGCTTCAGGAGTACAGAAGAAAGGCACGTCCTTTTCATCCAGTGTCAAGCACGCCCTCAATGCGCTCCGCGGGCCAATTACTGTATCTCCAGCTAAACCAAAGTCGCTCTGCTTGCTCTTGTTTTGATAACTTTATAACTTACAATCAAAAGGTCCCAAGTAAGTCAACATAAATAAGGACCTAATTATAAACCCATATAGACAAAGCGGTTAAAATGTGCTTTCCTGAGTTGCTGATATTATTGAACAGAACTTTAACTTGGGCTGGGGGTATATGTAGAGCTGGTGCTCAGCATGCTCAGGGCCCTGGGTTCAATCCCCAGCCAAAAAAGAGAAAAGAAAAAGAAAATTTAACTTGTAATTTGGTCTTCTGCTTGGAACTATTTTAGACCACTAGTTAATAGATTGACATACTACTAGTTTTGGACTTTGAAACTGAGTGAGGGTCATATGGTCTCAGCAGTTTTCTCAAAGCTGTGAATGAACTCAGCTTATATAATTTTTTAACGACATGGCCTTTGAACTTCTCTGTACTGGTTAATCTTTTCCTCTTGACCTCACTGCTAAGTGCACTACATGCAGCTATCACATCAGCTTCTTGACACGTATCTTTCTGGTCCTCTTTCCTCGCTCATCACACCCTCCACGTTGTGGAGTGATGCCCATCACATTTCACTTGACATTAGTAAAGGACTGTGAGAATCTCGCACATACTCCCCAACTTCAGATTACTCCAGTCACCCTGCCCACACCATTTTCTTTCTCATCATTCCTTTTCTTTGCTACTAAAGTTTTAAAGTTTCAATTCTTTAAACAATAACTTTTCCTAGCCTTGCTGTTTCTCTCTTCAGGACCTCTTGAAACACTTTATTCTGATACGCATGCTCTTCAAAATCTTATACAACCACGATCCAACTACATCACCATTTTTTTTGTCTTTGTTTGTTTTTAAATATATTTGTTCAGGAAATATGAGCATGTACAAAGAGCTATTTTAGCTTTTTATTCCCCATGTTCCCAATTTTTTTATATTACCCTAGGAACTGAGTCTTATTTTCAGCCACATTTAATACAAGACCTTCCCTCCTGTACATCATGATTGATTCCTAAAGCTTCCAAAATCTTGCTTTTCCTATAAACATAAGACTAGAAATTTTCACAAAAAAATAGAAGATAGGGAGCTAATTCTCCCATAGAAATCTATTCTTTATAGCCGTGTACTGTTCTCATTTCTTTGCTTGTGCATAGTATGGGTTCAATATTTACTTCAAGTATTTGCTCTGTATTTTGTTTGCATTTTTGTGTCTATTCATATCAGGACAGATTGAAATTATGAGCATACATGGTTGTTTAGCTGAGTTGGGTCTATAATCAGATGAGATCAGCTAGAGGGGAGAGAGAGGAGTGGGTGGTGGTGAAGCTGAACACTTAACTCTAAAGACTCAGTCCTTGGGTCTCTGCCCTTCACAGTCTGAGACATTCTTCTCAGTGATTCCAACAACCTCTACCCTTTTCCTGATAACACTCAGGTGACCCAGATCTGATATTTTTCTCAAGTCCTATTCTAGAATCTTCATGCAGGACATTGTCAACTTGGATAGCTTGCTGTCACATCAAATTAAGCATGCTCAAAAACTAAACACCCTGTATTCTAAAATCAGTCTCACTCATTACTTCAGTCATTCTCTTTACAGAGCTGCTACTCTCCCTTGCAGCCTCCCAAATTCAAACCCTGCAACACGATCATTTCACCTCTGTTCCACTCTGTCTTCATTTCTCAGCTTCTGTTAATAAAGTGGCCTGCCCAAGGAAAGCCTTCCCCCAATAAACAGTTATTTATTTTGGGGAAAACTGATAAAATATTACCTTAAAAATCTCAAAACATATCTGCTTATTTGCTACCAGAATTTAATCTAGATGAATGTCATTTTTACTAAAACAGCTGCTACTTTGCCCACTTAGCTATTTCCTTACACAAGTACAGTTAAGCTTCACATATGAAAACAGTGAAGTGTCATACTCCTTCTGTAGTAGATACAAGTTGAATTTGGTATTTGGGAATTAATCCTATAAACGAGTAGACAGTAAGCTGGGGAGTTGCTAGGATTTGAGTTTGTTTTAACAAAAAATATTTTATATGTTAGAGGATGTCACCTTCCATGAAGATAATGATTTTTACAATGTTTTTTCACGGCTACATTCCTAGTAGCTAAAATAGTACCTGACATCAGAAGAACTCCACAAGGTGGGAAAAGGAACATAAATTAATTAGGGACCCTAAGATTGAAGGAGCAACATCTTTTCAAGGCATCTTCTGACCCTTCCACCCAACAAAGGAAGGTGACCTGGCTTAGTGTTTCCTACTCCACAACTTAGCAACAGAAGGCATCCCAGAGAGACTTAGTCCTACCCTAGACAGAATGGAACCTTGCTATCACACCAGGAGTCTGGCCCCATCAGCAAGGGCAGTGTATCAGGAGCCCCATGGGCAAACATCCAGGCAGACGACTCTACTTCCCTGCCAGACCTGAGACTCCTCTCGCCTGATGAGGGGTGAGTATCCAGGGAACACTGGCAAGGGGGGATCTCACCACGAAAGCAGCTGACCCAGAAAGTCTTTTCTTCACTGTGAGCCAGAGACTCCCTTCTGCCAGAAGCACCACTTGGCCTGGCCTGGGGAAAATCCTTCTTCCTCTTAGAGTAAACCATTAAGAACCACTTAGAATGCCAGCAGCACCAGATAAACCAAACAGACCAAAATAGCAGGGCAAAGGCTCTGAATTAACTGCCATTTGAATCACAGCCCCCAAATGTAAGCCAGGATCCACATGCTAAATAAATAGAGTGACTGCCTGCTAAAACAGAGCATTATAATAGGACTCAGAGTCTCCTAACATAATAGACAAAATGTCCAGGATACAACCAAAAGTCACCTATCATACCAAGAACTGGGAAAATTAAAAGTTGAATAAGAAAGAACAGTCAACTGATGACAATACCAAGATAAATGAGATGCCAGCATCCAAAGATTTTAAAGTAATCATAAAAATGCTTCAACAAATCATTGCAGATTCTCTTGGTTCAAACAGAAAAGCTTAGCAAGTAGAAATTGATATTCAGTAAAATAAAGTAATTCAGTATTTGATTAAGAAGTATCTAGTTTTAAGGAAACAAATGGTAATGTATTAACTAAAAGTAGCTAAATACACACACACACACACACACACACACACACACGAAAAAAAACTTACCAGTGACAAGCGATTTTAGACTATATCCTGGATATTTTGTCCATTATGTTAGGCCCTCATTTCCAGAAGTTTATGTTGTATCCTGCATGGATTTTTCTGAGTTTATCTTGTTTGATAATCTATTTAGCTTCTTAAATCTGCACATTTATATCTTCTTCCAATTTGGGATTAATAGAGTGGAAATGACAGGAGATAGAATTAGTAAACTTGAGGACAAATCAGTCAATCTAAATAACAGAGGGAAAACAGTGATAAAAATAATAATAAATAGAGCCTTAGGGATCTAAGGATAGTAGCAAAAGAGCCACTATTCATATATTTAGAATTCTAGAAATAGGGGAGTAAAAAGAATGAAGGTGAAGGACTACTCAAATAATGGCTGAAAACTTGCCAAGTTTGTCAAAACACCCCAAATAAAATCAGAAGCATCCAGAGAGAAATAATACAATACTATGGGGGAAGGGGGGGAGCACACAAACCAAGTGACAGTGGATGTGTTATGGGAAACGGGGGTCCAGAAGGAGGTAGCCACCACTATCAACTATGAGTTCTAGATCCAGCCGAACTAGCCTTTGGGAGATATCTCTCTCCCTCTTTCTCTATTTCTCATTCTGTATCTCTGTCTCAATCTCTCTCTATATATGCAGCTTTTAACAATTATTGTTAATGAAACCAAGTAGTGAATTGAAATTAGGTGGAGACCTAATTTTATTAATGTATATCATATGATTATAACTGAAATTATTCACCAGAAAATAGATTGGAATAAAATAATAGATAACAGATGTGTGAGTAAATTAGATTTTACTTTTTCTTGTTTATATTTTTCAAATTGAGTGTAATATGTCACTTTTATAATTAAATATATCCTTTCTTTCAAAACACTGTTTCAAGTCTCTGTTATTGAGTCTGGTCATTGTAAACTAGCTTTTAAGTTGCTACCTCATTTACATTCTGATGGTATGTAGTAAAATCTCCTCCCGGACATTCTCCCTCCCAGACAGACTATATCTTCCTCATCTCATTCTGTAACCTCAGTACCTCTCTCAGCTGCTGAAAAATAATTGTCCACTTACCTAACTTGAATATGCTGAGTGTTGTAATAGAATTGTCGGTTCTTTCATGACTTGGAGAGTTGCTTGAATAATTCTATTAGCCACGCAAAATAAGAGAAGCACATCTAATGTTACTGGAAAAGTATTTAATGCCAGAATTGTGTGTAACTTTTAGGGAATTGTTTATGCCTTCTAAACATAGGGCAGGCATTGTTGACAAAGCCTGATTTAGCAGTACTTCCATAATAAATAGAGTCCAGGCTGCTGTAAAGAAAACATACAAAGAGACAAAGGCTTTTCTTTTTTTTCTCAATAGATCTTAGAATAATGACACCAAAAAAGACTGAGAGGTGAGGTCATCTCATCCTTCCTGTCCTTGATGACAACCTTAAATCTTCCCACAAATCTGTGTGGCACTTCAATTAGCAAACCCCCGGGAATGCTGGCCCTCTGCAAAGCATCAGTGTGAAGTCAGCCCTCCCATAGTAAATCACATCAGGAGAGCAAAGCCCCTCACAAGAGAAAGATGCCTCTGTGTACTGCTTCCGTTTCTATCTTCCTAATTACGAGGAGGAGAGGCAGAGCTCTGAGGAGTGCCAAGTGTCCCTCGACTCTCTTTCCCTCCCCAGTGGTGATACCCTCACTTCACTCACTCTCCTCCTCTCATCAGGAATAAAATAAGTATGAAATGTATGTGTCAAAAGTGCATTTCCTCTTTTTCTTTTTCCCCTTTTGGAGGGGGAGGTCCTGGAGACTGAACCCAGGGGCATTCTACCTCCAGGCAATACCCCCAGCCCTTCCTTTAAAAAAAATTTTTTTTTTGTACATGTGTGTGTGTGGTACTGGGGATGGAACTCAGGGGCATTCTACCTCTGAGCTGCACCCTCAGCCCCATTTTATTCTTTATTTTGAAACAGTGTCTCACTAAGTAGCTGAGGCTGGCCGTGAACCTGCGATCCTCCTGTCTCAGCCTTCCAAGTACTGGGATTACAAGTGTGCGCCACTTGCTAGGTTGATGAGAGTCTCGCTAAGTTGCTGAAGTTGGTCTCAAACCTGAGATCCTCCTGTCTCAGCCTCCCAAGTACTGGGATTTCAGGCCTGCACCACCATGCCTGGATGATTTCCTCTTTTTCAAAAGATCAAATCCAGTGTAAGAGGTTGGCTGCTGTTCACCACCAGTAGCCTGTCATTCACCTTGGAGTGTGGCACCTTCCTTTGATTATGGGATGAATGGCATTTAATCTCACTTCATTGCCTTGTTCAGAGAATTTTAGGAGTCACTGAATAAAAAGCTGATTTTATCCTTTTTAGGTTGGTTTGGAAAGAGATAACAGGAGGATTCACCCATGGTCCTCACCACAGAGAGCCTCTGCTTTTCTGCTTGACACCTTCATGGAGTTGAAGCCTGGATGGACCCGGGCAAGTGCTGAAGTCCCTCTTCTGAGCTCACGGTATCTGTCCTCATGGTAGTGAGGTCGTGAGTTCAGGGTGTCTGTCCTCGTGGTAGTGGGGTTGTGAGCTCACGGTATCTGTCCTCATGGTAGTGAGGTCGTGAGTTCAGGGTGTCTGTCCTCGTTGTAGTGGGGTTGTGAGCTCACGGTATCTGTCCCCATGGTACTACGTAGCCTGTAAATGCTGTAGCTGTGACTGCAAACAGTAGGATTCCAGTATTTCAAGTTTCAGGGAAGGTGTAAGAGCCATAGTAAAGGCCTCAACCCACATGTAGAAATAAGTGGATAAAAAATAGAGAGGCCCCTTTTGCATGCAGGTATCCGATGAATCAACTATGGTTTATGTCTCGTCTGAGTGACATGAGAATGCAGTCATCATGTATAATGTCTGGCTAGCAAAAGTCCAGTGATATTTTAAATAGTTTTTGTTGTCTATGTTTAGGGCTAAGTGTAGTGAGGTATCTAAACCCACTTTGGGCCTTGGCTGTTGTGTATTCAGATGTATTAAGGTTGCTTCCATATCTGCTTTTTTTTTTTTTTGCAGTACTGGGGGTTGAACCCAGGGGCGTTCTACCTCCGAGCTACACCCCCGGCCCTATTTTTTATCCTTTATTTTGAAACCAGGTCTCACGAAGTTGCGGAGGGCCTCACTAAGTAGCTGAGGCTGGCCGCGAACCCGGATCCTCCGATCTCCGCCTCCCAAGTACTGGGATTACAAGCGTGAACCACCACACCCGGCCCATATTCTATTTTTATTTTAAGGCTTCTTACAGCTTAGAGCTTAGTTACTACCTTACTTTAAGATATCTTAAACACACTTTATGCTGAACTTTATTATTTTGGGGTTAATCATATGACCGCAGTGGCTGGCACAAAATTTATCACTGACATAGGATCACTTATTCAAAAACTTTCATTTATGTGTTTAATTTTAATCACTGCTGTTTCCTGTGGGGCTGTGGCTTCACAAGATGCTGTGAAGTACTGAGAACTACACTCAGTGCCGCTCTTTTTTTCATGGGGGTGTAGTGCTTGCATGTGCTATTTTACTACAAATTAATAAAAAGGCTAGGACCAAACCTTTATGGAGTAAAAAGAACTCATCTAGGCATTTTCAATGCCTTGCTTTATATATCAGGCTATATTATATGGGAAATAGTTTCACCTATAGCCATTCTTTAATAAGATTCAAAGCAATTACTTGTCTTTCGTTGAGTGATATGTCTGTATTGAGGAATAATTGGTAAGCATATATATATATATATATATATATATATATATATAGAAAGAGAATGTTCTATCTCAGTAAGCCTAAAAATTTTATAAATTTTTAAGTTTTAAAAACTGCTTTAATTGGTAGTTAGGCTAAAATTTGCTTCTAGTTGTAATTAAATTGAAAACCATTCTTGAAACAGTAGATATGCTTCTTTCTTTGTGGGGGTGGTACTGGGGATTGAACCTAGAGGTAGTCTACTTTTTAGCTATACTACTGGTCCTATTTTATTTATTTATTTATTTATTTATTTATTTATTTATTTATTTCTATTTTAAAACAGGGTCTAACTAAGTTGCAGAGGGCCTTGTTAAGTAGCTGAGACTGGCTACGAACCTGCAATCCTTCTGGATTTTTTTTCCCAGTGGTACTGGGGATTTAACCCAGAGGTGTTCTACCTTTGAGCTACAACTCCAACCCTATTTTATTTTTTAGTTTGAAACAAGGTCTCTCTAAGATGCAGAGGATCTCCCTAAATTGCTGAGGCTAGCCTTGAACTTGTGATCTCCTGTCTCAGCCTCCCAAGTACTGGGTTTGCAGGCATGTGCCACCACACCTGGCTGGATTATTTATTTCATGGAGGAATAAGGAGACTGTTGCTGGGAGTGAGATGATAAATGGTAAAATAAAGTAGAGGTGAATAATCATGTTAAGCTAACTTTTTGGACTAAGAATCATTGTGCTAGGTTATTACCAATCTAGAGAATAGCTGAGAGCAGATTAGTGATTACATTGCACCCCAAAAAAGAGAGCTGTGTTATTTCCTCATGCACTTTTGTAGCTCTTAATTCCTAGCAATTTATGTTTCCTTTGCTGTATGTCCTGTCCTTAACCAGTCCCTGGTTCACAATGCCAGGCCCTTCGGTACACACTTGATATTTTCTGGAATGTGTGACATTCCCTTGGGTTAATACTAAGTATGAGTGGGTGCACACACACATACATATACATGTGCCTTCAGCCCCCCCCATGCTTCTTACCTGAAACCGTTTCCCCTATTGCATTTCCTCTCTGGATACGAATCTTCTGACTATATTCTCATTGTTTATGAAAGGATTATTGTATTTAAAAAAGACTTGAATGAAGTAGAAAAGTCCTTGCAATTCTCAATAATGTGTAGCAGTCTTTCTCAGGAAAACCCTGCCCAACCTGAATTATTGAGATGGTAATGATTAACCCATCATTCTTTTTCTTTCTACTCCGTGATAACTGTGATCACTGTAGAAATGAGCCTGGAGATCAAATACCTGTCTGATGTTCCCCGACTCAAGACCACACTGCATTCAAAAACATCAGTTCATGGCAGGAAGGATTCTGTAATTTCCTAGGGGGTAATGTTTCCCATGAAATAAGCAAATGAATAGTTTTAAACTTACATGAATTTCCATAGTTATTTTATAAAATCCTTCATGGAAAGTGGATGGACAATTAGAGTGGTATTGAAATGTTGTAGAAAAATCACCAAACTGGCATATGTAAATGTACCTTTTAAGCAGTGCTTTCTCCCTGAAAAAGAGAGGTATGTTCCAGAAAGGTTAAAAGAGATCATTGTATTCACAAATGCTTCCATTTGCGAATGACTAAAAACCAGATTTTACACTATTCTGTCTTAAACTCATATGAAAATGAAAAGGGACTAAAGAAAGGCAGATGGAAGCCATGGACTGTAGTGGGGACAGGACAGCTCTCCACTACAGCACAAGGCACTGTCCACCTCAGCCCTCCCTCCTCGCGTCGACGAGTCCCACACAGAGCCAGCGCCCACCAGAAATGTCACCAAAGGACTGTCGCACTCAAGCGGCTGGAGCAGCTCCCAGCTGCTCAACAAGTTTAATCCACGCTCATCAACCTGCCACTTACAGCCCTCCGTCAATGTCCCCACCTTTATTCAACAACTTTTCTCTAAGATGGCTCTGCTGAATTAGTGAAACACTGTTTCCGTCGTCTGTCCCACCTGGGCTTGGACCTCTTTTCTAGTGTGGAACGTGTTGGTTTCCTAGCAGCATGTTGATATATTTTCTGTCTCATGTTGTCACACCGGTCTTCATCATATTACTATGATAAAGTAATTCACTATGGCTCTCTGGATTCATACTTTATTGCATACCAGAGAAAGTCATGCAGTTTACTTTTTTTTAATTTCCCTCATCGTTAAGGGCTTCATATGTTAGCCATAAATATTTATTAAGACTATAAAAACTACAGAATTTGGGTAAAGCTAATAGAAATAAAAACAGTACCTTATAATATGAAATAGCAGTTATAGGAAATGTATTAATGTGGCTATGAAGTAATTCCCATGCATTTGGAGAAGATACAAAACAAGGGGATAAACCAAGTCTGAATACTTTGAGACTTTGTTGCATACCAACTGTGAGACTGTGAGGCAGCAAGCAGGGTGAATGTTCCTTAGATCTTTATGTTTCCAGATCTGAGCTATCCTTCCTTCAACACCTCCTTCCCCCATTATTCTCTTTTCAATCGATGACATCTCTATTCTTCCAGTTTCTGAAACGAGAAACCTGAGCACTCACTTCCATGTCTAATATTTCTTTCTTTTTTTTTTTTGCGGTACCGGGGATTGAACCCAGGGGCATTCTACCTCCGAGCTACACCCCCAGCCCTATTTTTTATACTTTATTTTGAAACAGGGTCTCACTAAGTTGCGGAGGGCCTCACTAAGTTGCTGAGGCTGGCTTCAGATCTGCAATTCTCCTGTCTCAGCCTCCCAAGTACTGGGATGACAAGCGTGCGCCACCACTCCCGCTCACATCTAATATTTCTTTTTTTTTTTTCTTTTTTTTTTGCGGTACCGGGGATTGAACCCAGGGGCGTTCTACCTCCGCGCTACACCCCCGGCCCTATTTTTTATACTTTATTTTGAAACTGGGTCTCACGAAGTTGCGGAGGGCCTCTCTAAGTAGAGAGAGAGAGAGAGACAGGGAGAGAGAGAGAGAGAGCGCTGAGGCTGGCCGTGAACCCCGATCCTCCGGTCTCCGCCTCCCAAAGTACTGGGATTACAAGCGTGCGCCACCATACCCGGCTCACATCTAATATTTCCACCATACCCGGCTCACATCTAATATTGCTGAAGAATTATTAGCTGGGCATGATAGTGCACGCCTGTAATCTCAGCACTTGGGAGGCTGAGACAGGAGGATTGCATGTCTGAAGCCAGCCTCAGCAACTTAGTGAGGCTCCCTGCAACTTATCCAGACCCTGTTTTAAAATAAAAAATAAAATAGGGCTAGGGATATAGCTTGGAGGTGCAATGCCCCTGGGTTCAATCCCCACTAACACACACACACGCACACGCACACTCCCTCTCCTCCTGGCCTGCCCACTGCCTTGACCAGGGCCCCGAGGTCACATCTTTTTACTTATGCTGCAGCCTCTAACTCTAGGTCTGAGACTTGTCTCCACCAGGATGCTTGTGAAATGCCAGCACGACCATGTTAATCTCTTCCCTACAAAACTATTATAATTCTCCATTATTAAAAAGAAAATAAAATCTAAGCTCACTAAAATGACATTTCAAGGTCCTTATTGATCTTACTTCTTGTCCATTTTTAAAATTTTGTTTTACACACACACATACACACACACACAACACACACATACACACACACACACACACACACACACACACACACACACACTGCTATAGCCCATCTGGGTTATTTTCTACTAGAAAGTTTTGTATTCTCAATTTCTCTGCCTGAAACTCTGAATCCCTTTTCCTGGAGAACCACTCATTCATTAAGACTCAAGCCGGGTGTGGTGGCACACGCTTGTAATTCCAGTACTTGGGAGGCTGAGACAGGAGGATTGCAGGTTCACAGCCAGCCTCAGCAACTTAATGAGACCCTGTTTCAAAATACAAAATAGGGCTTGGGGGTATAGCTCAGAGATAGAATGTCCCTGGGTTCTATCCCTAGGACCACAGCAAACAAACAAATCCTCAAATTGACTCCTGAATCAGTCTGTACTGTCTTTTCCAGTCAGAATTAACTCTCTCTCTTCCATTGTTTTCCAATAAAACTTTAAGCGTGTGTGTGTGTGTGTGTGTGTGTTTCCATGCATAGTGTTTACAGTGATCTCTTCTTGATTCCAAATTCCCCTAATGTGGAATTCTAGCTTATTGGGATTTACTTTCATGCACATTTTTGATGACCGTAAGAATTTTCATTTGTGAATTGTGTTCAAGAATAGTATAAAGGTGAAGTGGGTGGGGTGGTTGAGCATTCAGGATATAAAAGGAGACGGAGTGAGTGGTACAGGGGATAACATATTATGCCAAGATATCTTGGAAAAGTTAAAAGCAAGAAAAAAGAGAAATGGATTCTGATTCTTATGATTACATGCTGGTGGCTCGGGACAGAGGAAAGGAGGGATAGAAGGGAGCTAAGACATCTGTAAGAAAGGCTGAAGGATGAAGAAATGAGAAGGTGAGACAAGGAGGCAGGATTGGGAGCCAAAGTCAAGAGGTCGTGAATTACTGCTTAGAGATATAGTGACCATTCAGATGGAGAAACAGAGCCAACCTATGTCCATACACCACACAGATTATCTGAAACAAAGCAAAATACATTTGCATGAAGATGGGGAATAAAGATTGGCAAATAGAAGACAAGAGTAGTATCAACACTGTTACAAACTTAAGGTATATAAAATATCATTGATAGTATCAGCGTTCTGATTTAGTTGTTTTCTTTTTTTTTTTTTTTGCAAGTCTTTATTACAAAGTAAGAAATAGAAAGGGAAGAACAAGCAGCATTGGAGAAAGACACACTGGAGAGCCCGAAAATGTAATTCTCGGATTTAGTCGTTTTAATAAATGCAAAAAAAAATGTGTATAAGGGTGTTCTTAGGTGTTTTGGGAGGAGAGTCTCCTGTTTTGTCTCCTCCAGTATTGAGCAGCACCCATGGGCAAAGCTTCCCTGTCCAGGGCCCAGTTGCTGGCATCCCCTACAAAAGCTCCTTGATCCGTTTGCTCAGCTCCACTTCAAGGAAGAGACTCTTCCCTTTGGATTGCCCGCTCTAGAAGAATCCTGGATTTAAATCTTATCTTGCTCTCCACCTCCCAGTGTGGAGCTGTCCTTTGCCTCCTGGGTCCACTTTGCCTTGTCCTCAGACACCAGCTGACCTTTGCCTCATCTCCCTACCTCCAAGGTCAGCTGTCATCTCCGTCACTCAATGTCCTCAATGCATGGTCGCTCTGGAATCAGACACCCCTGCTTCTCCTTGCACCTAAGATTTTAAAGTCAACTGTGAATTCTTCTGTCATTTTTTCCCTTAAGCAACCTAAACCTGAGAGGTGGTAGAGGAAGGTGAGGGGTAAATTATATTTAGTTACAGTATATTGATGGTAACAGTTAATATTTAGTGAATGCTTGTTAAGGCCAGAGACTAAATATGCTACACATTGTATATACCTTCAGTGCTGTTATTATCTTTCTGCTGATGAAGAAACAAGGTCAGGAAATAATGGAGCTGAGTTATGATGCATGAGCTTCAGAGTCCAGACTTTTACCCTTTAAGGGTCTTCCCTAGAATTGAGACTTTGGAGGAAAGAACCTGCAATTTATTCCACTTTGTATTTCAATCATCTCATAGCATGGCTGTGCATAAAGAGCATACAGAGACTTAGTGGAATACATTCTGGATTAGAGAGGAGATAGCTTTGTTAGTCAATGAAAGATGGAATTTCAAGTCTATAGAATGTTTACTGGAGAGAGGAGGTTTTTCACCTTCTAAGCCTGAAGGTCATGTACTGTAAACCTATTTTAATTTGTCTTTGCTCAAGAAATTCCGAAGACAGCAAGGAGACAGAATGAGTGATAATGCTGTGGAAACAGCAATTGATTTTTAAATTCCTTCCACAGAGTCATCATATGCAGACAGTCTGACTTGTGTATCGATCTGAGCTAAAGTCAAGTCAATGAGCTGGAGGTAAAATTCCTAACTTCTCACCAAAAGTCAGTCAGACCTTGAAAGAGTATTGCTTTCTTTCTTTTTTTCTAACCTAAGAAGCAATTAGGAATTGCATGTCTAGATTTGCAACAGATGCATTTTTTTTATTTGTTGAATAGTAAACACATTAATAAAACAGGAAAATCTTGCAAAAGAGGAAGTTCTTGGGATCATGCTGGAGACTTTTTATAGTGCACTAGAAAGATTTGCCGAGTTCAATGACCTTTAGGAAAATCTAATCATGAAAATAGTTATGTTGAGGGCTCAGAGAGTTTAAAATGTCCTTTATTGCTGGAAGATTCTTATTTTATCCTATTCTTGAGTTGGCAAATATTTCACATTATCAAGACTTCCCCTCATCCCCATGCCAAGCTGTCAGGCTTTCAAACAAAACTGGATCATTGTGATCAATTTCACCTGTAATTATTTATGTAGAGACTATTGGATACATTTTCTTGGCATTTAATTTAATAGTAACATTTATAAATATGTAAAACAAATCATTTAATCAGTTTTATTGGGTTATAATATATGCCTATCAAAGGTCATCTATTTTGTTTATGGTTTTTTATGAGTTTCAACAAATTTATACCTTCATGCTGACACCACCACATCAAGATATAGAATGTTTCCATCACCCTTAAACCTTCCCTCCTGCCTCCTTGCACTCGATACCTTCCCATTCCTCCTCTCAGATAATTTCTGATCTATTTCTTAGGAATATAGTTTTGGCTTTTCTACATTTTCATATGGAATCATACAATGTGGAATCAGTCTTTTGTATCCTACTTATTTTGGTCCTTGAGAAATACTCTTAAGCAAATGAAATGACATGGCACAGGTTGGGAGAAAAATATTTGCAAAATATATATCTGAAAGGACTCAGATTTAGAGTATGTGAACTCTTACATTAAGTAAAAAGATACCAACCCAATTTTTAAAGATCAGCAAAAGATTTGAATAGAGAATCTACCAAAGAAGATATACAAATGACAAATATACATAAAAAGATGCCCGGCATCTTTAATCATTAAGAGAAATGTAAATTTAAATCACAACAGCATGCCTCTGCACACTGACTAGAGTAGCTAAAAATAAAAACGCTGACAGCAGCACTGAGGAGAGGATGTGCAGCCACTAGAACTTGCATATATAATGTGGGGAAATTCTTCACAAAATGGTTGGACATTTTCTACTAAAGTTAAAAATGTATTTACCATATGTCTTAGCAATCTCACCTTTGGTATTTACCCAAAAGAAATTTTAAAATATGTTGATACAAAGACCTGCTCAAAAATGTTTGTGGCAAGCTTTGTAATAGCCCCAAACTGGACACAATTCAAGTTTGTCAACTGATGAGTAGGTAAGCAAATCGGAATGAGACAACTGAACACTGCAGTAGTAAAAAGGAGCCAGTTAGTGTAAACACTGCAGGATGGGCGAACTGCAGAAGCGCGGTGTTGAGAGAGAAAGCCAGATACAGAAGATTACTTATGAGAAATTTGGAGGGCTTAAAAAATAAATAAAAAACAGCAAATATCTGAGTAACACAGAAAAGGCATTATATGCTATGTTACCTGATCATCTTTGTCCTCAAAGAGCTTACATAGCCACATGAATATTAACCGATATAATGTTATTTACTGATTTTTGCTTTTTAGAATGGAGCTTTTATAGAGTTGTTCCTCAAATTTGGTTCTGTTTTATTTTTCATGGCCTGTGTGCTGATGGAAAGTTGGAGCACATCAACAACTGATTTCACAATCAGCATGTAGAACATTTCCTCTGGGCGAGGTGGTGCAAGCCTGTAATCCAGAGATTTAGGAGGCTGCGGCAAGAGGATCACTAGTTCCAGGCCAGCCTTAGAAACTTAGTGAGACCTTGTCTCTAAATGAATGAATGTATAACTAACTAACTAACTAACTAACTAACTAAATAAATAAATAAATGTCTGGGTATAGCTCAATGGTAGAGCACCCCTGGGTTCAATCCCCAGAACTGAAAAAAAGAAAAGAAAAGATGTAGAAGATTTCTATCATTCCCAACTGGTTTCTATAGTCCCATCACAGAATTGGAAACATGAAGAAAAGGATTTTGAAAAAGAAAAAGGAGAAAAAGGAGGAGGAGAAGGAGGAGGAGAAGGAGAAGGAGAAGGAGAAGGAGGAGAAGGAGAAGGGGAAGAGGGAGAAGAAGCCAGCCTCAGCAACTTAACAAGGCCCTCAGCCAACATAGGGAGACCCCATTTCAAAGTAAAAAATAAAATAAGGCTGGGCTATAGCTCAGAGTTAGAATACCCGTGGGTTTAATCCCCAGGACCAGGAAAAGGAGGAGGAGGAGAAGGAGTCTCTATAATGTCAAACTGCTCTTCAAATTTTTTCACAGATTGTCTTTCTGAATTTTTGAAACCAACAAATCTGATGGAAAAGCATCCATTTTTTAAAAGATGATTTTCACAGCAAGCAGTTCTCATTCCATTTTCCTATCACGTCAATTAAAATAATCATTGTAAAAGATGCAGAACATAAAATGTAATCATTTCTAAGTTTGCAGTTCGCTGCCAGTAATCACATGCATATTGTGCAGCCCTCGCTGCCTTCTTCTCCAGAACACTTTCATCTTTCCAAAGTGAAACTCGGTACTCACTCAACAATGACTCCCCATTCCTCTGAATCCTGCTCTTGAACCCACTCTAGCACCTCATACAAGTGGAATCTCATACAGTAGTTTTCTTTTTGTGAGTAACGTTTCACTTGACTTAGTATCTTCAGGATTCATTCATGTTGTAGTGTGTATCAAAATTTCCCTCCCTTTTTAAGCCTGAAAAAATTCTTTTTTTTTTTTTTTTTTTGCAGTACCGGGGATTGAACCCAGGGGCGTTCTACCTTCCCACTACACCCCCGGCCCTATTTTTTTATACTTTATTTTGAAACCAGGTCTCACGAAGTTGCAGAGGGCCTCACTAGGTAGAGAGAGAGAGAGAGAGAGAGAGAGAGAGGGAGAGAGAGAGAGAGAGAGAGAGAGAGAGCAACAAGGAGAGAGAGAGAGAGAGAGCAAGCCGCGAACCCAGATCCTCCGGTCTCCGCCTCCCAAAGTACTGGGATTACAAGCGTGTGCCACCACGCCCGGCGCTGAAAAAATTCTGTTGTATGTGTATACCTATTTTTTTATCCATTTTATCTGTTGATGGGCACTTGAGAGTTGCTTCCAACATTTGGCTATTGTAAATAATGCTGTTATAAACATTGTCATACAGGTAGCTCTTTGAGCCTCAACTTTCAATTCTTTTAGTTATATACCCCAAAGTGAAATCGTTGGATTTTATGTTAATTTTGTTTAATTTGGGGGTGAACTTACATACTTTCTCTATAGCAGCTGCACCATTTTACATTCCTACCAGCAAATGTACAAGGGTTTCAATTACTCTTTGTCCTTGCGAACATTTGTTATTTTCTGTTTTTTCAATTATAACCATCATAATGGCAAGACGTGGTATCTCGTAGTTTTGATTTGTGTTTCCCTACTGATTATAATGTTGACCTATGGTCATGTACTTTTTGATCATTTGTGTTTTTTCTTCAGAGAAATATCTACTCACTTCCTTTCTCATTTTTAAAACCAGGTTGGCTTTTCTTGTTGTTTGTGAGTTGTGGGAGTTGTTTTATATTCTGGATATTTATCCCTTGTCATATGTATGATTTGTGAATATTTTATCCAATTCTGTGAGTTACCTTTTAACTCTGTTAATAGTGTCCTTTGACACACGAAAACTTAATCTTTTGGCTGCCTGTGTTTTTGCCTGTGTTTTTTTCTTTTGTTGTCTGTGTTTTTGGTGTCAGACCCAAAAAATCATTGCCAAATCCAAGGTCGTGAGGTTTTCCCCTTGCTTTCTTCCAAGAGTTTTATAGTTCCAACTTTTAGATTTAAGTCATTGAGCCATTTTGCATTAATTTTTATACATGGCACAAGGTAAGAATCCAACTTCCTCTGCATGTGAATATTCACTTTTCCCAGCATCATGTGCTCAAAGGTGAGTGCTCCCAAAACAAGGATCGCTTTAGTGGATGTTTCCAAAGCTGCTCATAGTAAGTGTTTCAAAGGTCAAACAAATAATGATTAAGTTGTGCATCACTTAAGGTAGATTTTGACCTCTCACAAGTTGAAGAGTACTGAAGATCTAAGATCATTTACATTCCTGAGGAAGGAAAAAATAACCTAGCCTTCTTAGGCAAAGAAGAAAAGAATGAAAAGTTACGAGATGTTCCTCTGGTCAAAGTACACCTGCCTGGTTTGCTGTTATACAAACTTCCAAACTCAGTGGTTAGAGTGGCCTCCTTCTACCTGACAGCCCAGGAGGCTGGTGGGGAACATGTCCTCACCATTTCTCTGCAGTTTGGTTGTTCTGTTGACATTTGCTGAATTAGGTGGTGAAGCTGGAGGACTTGGACTGCAGCAGCAAAAGAGAAATGCTGATCTCCAACAGTAAGTAGACACATGGATCATTTTTGCAGATGGACTAGGGTAGTTCCTTCTCAGTTTTCACCAGTAGCCAGATAAGCCAAAGTGCAATTTTTCTTGAAAATGGTGATGTGAAAAAGTCAACAGGGAAAATTATTTGGACTGATAAATTACTCTGTGTGTGTGTGTGTGTGTGTGTGTGTGTGTGTGTGTGTGTGTATGTGTTATTGGGGGTTGAACCCAGGGGTGTTCTACTTCTGAGCTACACCCCCAGCCCTGTTTTATTTATTTTTTATTATTTAAAACATTCTTTTCAAAGTAGAATTGTAATTTAGTCTTCATTTATTTAACAATGCATTTTTCAATAAGTATTTTCTAACAACACAGTATTTGAGATACAATTGTGGGCATTGTTCTTAGAACTGGGTATATACCAAGTGTCATGTGCAGGTAAATTCCTATTACTCTATACCTCAGTATGATGTAGAATTACAAATAATCAATAAAAAATATATGTATATATGAACTGGATATATAATAGTCAACAAAACAGACAGAGTTTACTGCCCTCTTATGATAGACATTCCAGATGGGGAGACAGTGTTATGGAAAATTATATTGTATGATAAGAAGTGTGGTTTGGACTCTATCACCCTGAACTTCATCAAGATGTATGATTACAATGCACCAATAAAAAACAGAAAGAAAAAGAAAAGAGAAGTCCCTGACATTGAGGAGCCAACCTGACACGACCAGGTCACCATGTTCTTAGAAGCAGTCATGGCGCTTATGTCCGGGCCATGCCCTTGTCCTGTTGCACATAAACAACCTCACAAAATGCCAACCAGGTCACTCTGCAGCCATGATGACATGTGACAAAGCAAATCCTCTTCATAGTTATGTCTAAGTAGAGAAAAAAAGCAAGGTCACTGGGAAAACAACAAAGTACCCAGTATCTTCCCTCTCCAGGTTATATGAGCATAGAGTTTATCACTTCTCTATGGCAATGTTGTATATATTGATATACTGTGCCTACTGCTTCTTTACCAATGTGGCATTAGCAAAGCTGGGGGTAGCCCTTCTTTTAGTTGGGACTGATTAAGATATTTAATTGAGCACTGAGGGTGTAGGCCAGTGGTGGGGCACCTGCCTAGCATGTATTTGATCCCTAGCACCATGAGAAGGAGAGGAGAGGGGAGGAGAGGAGAGGAGAGGGGAAGGGAGGGGAGGGGAGGGGAAGGGAGGGGAGGGGAGAAAAGAAGAAGAGGAGGAGTGAAATTGGCCTGTGGTTTTCTTCTGTCATAATGTCCTTGTCTAGTTTTAGTATTATGGTAATGTTGGCCTCATAGGTTGGGAAATATTCAATCCTCTTCTATTTTCTGTTAACATTTTGTTTCTTAGATATTTGCCATTCTTGCTCTTGTTTCCTAGGAGATATCTTTTATCATCTTATTTTTTCTTTCTATGTAACTTGTTCCCCATCTCCCCAGTGGAGAATTTAAAATTTTTCTTTTTATCACTGATTTTTAGTAATTTTATCCTTTGACCTCTGGCTCTCATGTCTGTTCAGTCTCCTTGCTCACTACTGTCTTGTTCTCTGTTTTTAGACTAGTCCAGGTATACTTCTGCCTCAGAACCTGGTACTGTTTCCTAGGCCTGGTAGATCTTTATACAGCTCTTCACCTCCTCTGAACGTCCACTCAGCATCATGAACTCATTGATACCTTTTGTGATTATCCTATTGAAAATCATAATCCAAGCCAGGTGTGGTAGTGCATGCCTGTAATCCCAATACTTGGGGAGGCTGAGATGAGAGGATCATGGGTTCAAGGCCAGCCTCAGAAGCTTAGGGAGATCCTGTTTCAAAATAAAAAGGGCTGAGGATGTAGCTTGAAGGTAGAATGTCCCTAGGTTTGAGCCCCAGAACCAAAGAAGGAAGGAAAGAGGGAAGGAAGGAAGGAAATAAATCATAATCCTCCTAGTACTTATTTTTTATTTTGAAACAGGGTTTCACTAAATTGCTGAGGGCCTCACTAAGTTGCTGAGGCTGCTTACAAACCTGCCATCCTCCTGTCTCAGCCTCCCAAGTACTGGGATCACAGGCACCATGCCCAGCTGAAATTACTTTTTTATACAGAAATTAATCATTTGGAAATAAGCCAAGTATAGGGTTACTAGGAGATATCTCCAGGAAATTTATAGAGAAAGAAGTAGCAGATAATAAGAGCATAGATGTAATAGTCTATGGTTATAGTCTATGGTTATCCAGTAAGAAACTGTTTAGATCTGAAAATTCTATGTGCTAATTTCTGATGCATTCTCTGGTTGTTTTATATAGGCCTCGGATGTCTTCAGAGAAAGGAAATTTAGTGTTTATTACGGGATCTACCCAAAACATTGAATTTAGAACTGGATCCCTGGGAAAAATTAAATTAAATGATGAAGACCTCAGTGAATGTTTACATCAGGTATACACTAGAAATCTACTGAAGTTATTTTACATATTCTTGTATTGTGACATAATTGAACAGTTGTGCCTTGAATCTTTAGCACATGGAACATAATTAGACGTAAAAGAGTTCTTGTGAAGAGCAATGACTTAAGGTCGGTGGTGGGTAGAAAGAGTAATGCCAGCAGGAATGGCTCATTGTACAGGGAGGTACAGAGGAGGGGACGAGAGAGAGGTGTTGCTGTGGCCACTTTACGTTTGCCACAGAAGACCATTGTCCAATTGCTCTCACACCTTTCGAATGTTTTCAGCATCAATATTTACTGCAGCATGCTTGTATATGAGTCACAGTGTTAGAGCCTGCATCATTGAGAGCTTGTAGAATTTGATGAGTGTGGTCTCATCTGACCCCCACAGCAGCCCTATGAAATGGTTTTACCATTAATCCACTAATAAGAGAGGTAAAGCTACCCTAGGGCTGTTAAATAATTTGCCTGAGACACACTAAGTAGCTGGGCCAAGATTTAAAACCAGAATAGTCTGATTCCCAGCCAAGCTTCTTAGAAGGCACCCTACACAGTTATCATGGAAAAATGCAAATAGAAAATACATCAATACTTGTTACTGAAAAGGGTAAGTGGAATTATGCCATGGCTATTTTTGGTCTAGTGTTTATTATACAAGACATGCTTTTTTTTTATAATAGGCAAGATCTTAGTGCTTAAAATAGAATTTCACTCAGGTTTTTTTTATTATATTCCTATAAGATATACATTATTTTCTCACTAGCTTTCTTCTTCTCTTTCTTTTTTCTTCTTCTTTCCTTTTTTAAAAATTAGATCCAGGAAAACAAAGATGATATTGCAGATTTAAAAAGGAACATAATTGGTCTGCCTCAAAATGTATCTAGTCAAATCCATCAACTTAATTCCAAGGTAAGTCTGACATCCACATCCTAAGAGCAAATGAGTTCACCTTAATTCTAAACCTTGTATCTCTTTAGAGATTTGTCATTGTAATTACGGGCTTTTTGGTTAAATGGCATAGCTCTGATGGAGGACACAGAAATGGTGATGGATAGAAGGTAGGAAATGCGAGCCGGGCGTGGTGGCGCACGCTTGTAATCCCAGCACTTGGGAGGCAGAGACAGGAGGATCCGGGTTCGCGGCCAACCTCAGCTACTTAGTGAGGCCTCCGCAACTTAGTGAGACCCTGTTTCAAAATAAAGAATTAAAAATAGGGCTGGGGGTGTAGCTCGGAGGTAGAATGCCCCTGGGTTCAATCCCTGGTACCACAAAAAAAAAAAGAAGGTAGGAAATGCTATGACAAGGATCTGTTACATACATAGGCCTTGTTCAAGTTCCCATAGCAACCTTTTTATTGGAGTAGGGGGCTCATCACTGTGCTATGAAAATCCCCATAGTCACTGTGTACAAAGGAGCAATGAGTCAGCTTATCAGTAGGTTGTACTTCTTTTAAAAAAGACCTTTAAAAAAAGAATTCTATGTGATGGAAGGGAATAGGAAGGAAGGGAGGCCTGGAGGGGAGAGGAATGAGGAGGGAAAAGTCGGTGACAGTAGGAACAGGTAAGTCCCTAGCAGGGTGTATTAGGGAAATATGTCAAGGGGTACAACATTGTATGTAAAAAGCTTTCAAACCAGCTAATTGATGCTTTTTCTTCCCACTGTTAGCTTGAGGATCTTGAGAGAAAATTCCAAAGCATTCAGCAGGTAAGGCCCACAATGATTAGAAATCTAACATCTTTGCTGAAAACATACAAGAATCATTGATAGAGTTGACATCTTATTTTAAGGTTAGTTAATAATCAATATCAAAGACTTGCTTTTCCATAATTTAATTCTCCCAGGATGCAGGTGAGGAAGCTGCATCTAAGAGAGAGAATGTGCCCAGCCCCTGGTCACTGAGAATGTAAGGTCTTGTGACTCCAGATTCACAGTCCCTGAGTCCTTTTTCTTGCTGGCACCCTTTAACTGTGTCACAGTAGGTGTAAGTGTGCTGTGCTTGGTCAGCTAGTGACCCTCTAGCTTACTAATCCTGGCCATAAGGACAAATATCCTCTCTCACATTAAATTCAGAAGTCTGGAGTATATTACAAAGTATTCTAAATTTTCTTAAAACTACATTTGCTAGTAATTAAATTTGAACCATTTCTTACAGTAAATATTCTATAACTTTGCCACATGATTGCAAACTGGTCTATGTGATTTTAAGCTTCTAACCTTTTTTTTAGTAGCTGGACTTGACTTTTTATGGAAACCATAACCTTCTACCCAGAGAAATGCACAAAATCTCCCCAGATTTAAGATTTTGAGGGATTCTTTGTTAAGGATCTCTGCTCTAAGTCTTTTTTTTTTTTTTTTTTTGCAGTACTGGGGATTGAACCCAGGGGCACTCTACCTCTGAGGTACACCCCATCCCTAATTTTTATGCTTTATTTTTGAAACAGGGTCTCACTAAGTTGCAGAAGGCGTAAGTAGCTGAGGCTGGCCGTGAACCGGGTCCTCTTGCCTCAGCCTCCCAAGTACTGGGATTACAAGTGTACACCACCACGCGGCTGCTCTAAGTCTTGATTTCCTTTGATTGTGCTACAAACATTGCCTTCTACTTTTGGTGTTTTAAGTTTGTTAAGAAATTCGTGTATCCCTTTTTGCTACTTTGATAATGGATCATGCCCTCAGCCTTCATCTTTTTAAGTAGTTGAGTGAATGAAAGTTATCAAGGAATAGTACTATGTAACAAAATGTAGCACTTGAGTTTCCAGTGCCCTATGGTGCCCTACAGTACTTCACTGTTTTTACCAAAGGTCAAGAACTGGAGAACATGGTCAAAACGAGCTCAGATCATCTTCTCTCTCCCCATCCCTCAGGAAAAGGTTTTGATGATTTTTGGCGATGAATGCCTTTCTGCCTGTAGGTAGGGCAAGGGCTCTTTGGCCACCGCACTCTCTGCCACTCCCTACTGTCTTTCTCCTGACTGTTAACTGATTTCATTTCCTGCTGGGCCCCAATAGACTTTGGAGTTTTTAATCCCTGGATAGTGTTGTTATTGTACACCAGAGAATCTTCTAATGAGCTTGTGGTGAACGTTCCTAATAGTGCCTTTTGACGGATGTAGCTCATTATGATACGGGCGTAGAGACAAACAGAATAATGGAAGAGAACAGAGACCACAAAGAGACCCCTACGTGTGTGGTCTCCTGATATATGACAAGGCTGGAGAAAGAATGAGCTCTGTAATAAATGGTACTGGGCCACTCAGCTATCCTCTGGCTCTCTATTTCATCTGTAAAACAAAGGAAATGGGCTTGATTTTTTTTTCTGTGCGTCACTATATATATACGTAAATGTAATGAATACTTTTGTCCTTATTTAAACAGAGAACTAGCTTGTAGGTAAAATTAATAAAATAGCTTCATTGCATTATCATGTGCCCTCTCTAAAACAGTTGTCTCTTCCCCTAAAGATATTAAAAATCTTACAAGATTAAAACTAGTAGCTGACGTAGGGTAAGATTCCCAGGTCACGTAGACAAAGGTAGGTCTGTTTGCTCTTCAGGTCTGAAAGGGTCTGAAAGCGGTCAGGTGAGCGCAAGGGTGCAGGGTGTATCTTAGCTGGACACATTTCAAACAAAGGGGCTTGGAGTGAAAAGAGTTCAGTCTTCTTAACCCAGGGAGGAGGGGTGGCAGTAAAAGGAAATCAGATTTCACAGGCTTCTCTGGAGGTTCCAAAGATAAGAATAATGAACAAAAGAATGGGAAATTTCCATTTTGTTTTCTTAGCAATGAATCGGAAGGTCCATTCTTATTCTCACACCTGAAACCTTTACTCTGGCCCATTGACATATATTTCTCACATGAACAATACTTTTTCCAAAGAATAGAGTGAGATTCTTCTTCCTTCATACCTCACCCATAAAAGCACGTAGAGTTAAGGAATCCAGGCAGAAGGATATGAGTAATTGATTGGAAGACCTCCACTGATGAGGATTAAGATGAAATCCTCCGGGTGTGCCCGCACTGGCTGCCAGTACCACCGGCTCACTGACCGACCTCTTTTTGTTTCAGACAGTGGACAGAAAAGTCTGCAGCAGCAATCCCTGCCACAACGGAGGAACCTGCCTCAATCTGTATGATTCCTTTTTTTGTATCTGTCCCTCACAGTGGGAGGTGAGTCACATGGTCCCTGATTAAAAATAGTGATGAGTCAACAGCTGTGATTTCCCTGGAATCCTTTGTACATATTCAGTGTTCAATCTAAAGTCCCTAGGATAGTGAGGCCTCCAGAATCAGAATGAATTATACCAGGAATGCCAAACGATGGCAAGTATGATTAGATAACACAGTGAATACTACATCATCTCAAGGAGGAGCTCACTTGATTAGATAGCTACATGGAAAGGCATGACATTATTTATTTATTTATTTTTAAATTTTTGTCAAAATTTTAGCTGGGCGTGGTGGTACACGCCTATAATCCCAGCACTTGGGAGGCTGAGACAGAGGATCACAAGTTCAAGGCCAGCCACAGCAACTTAATGACACCCTCAGCAACTTAGTGAGACCCTGTTTCAAAATAGAAATAGCAAAGGCTTGGAGTGTAGCTCAGAGGTGGAATGCCCCTGAGTTCAATCCCTAGCACCAAAAAAATTTTTTTAATTATGACTATATTATTTTATATATACAAAAATTAGGTAATTAATAAAATACAAAGTTTGTAAAGCTATAACTTTTTAATGTACTTTTATTGGTGCATTGTAGGGCATGATATTTCTTTTTTTTTTTTGCGGTACCGGGGATTGAACCCAGGGGCCTTCTACCTCCGCGCTACACCCCCCGGCCCTATTTTTTATACTTTATTTTGAAACCAGGTCTCACGAAGTTGCGGAGGGTGTCACTAAGTAGAGAGAGAGAGAGAGAGAGAGAGAGAGAAAGAGAGAGAGAGAGCGAGCTGAGGCTGGCCGCGAACCCAG
>PVJS01018239.1:6543-35205 GCA_004027185.1 Glis glis | reverse complement strand
CTTTGGGAGGCGGAGACCGGAGGATCCGGGTTCGCGGCCAGCCTCAGCTCTTGCTCTCTCTCTCCCTTTCTCTCTCTCTCTCCTTAGTGAGGCCCTCCACAACTTCGTGAGACCCGGTTTCAAAATAAAGCATAAAAAATAGGGCCGGGGGCGTAGCGCGGAGGTAGAACGCCCCTGCGTTCAATCCCCGGTACCGCAAAAAAAAAAAAAAAAAAAAAAAAAAAAAAAAAAAAAGAAAGAAAGAAAGAAAGAAAAGGAAGAAATTATCACAATGGTTCAGGCATGGTATGAGCATGCAAGAACAGCCAAGTGCAGAAACAGGGACAGTCAAAACTGAGGTCAGGGAGTAGACACTGCTGAATGTGATGACTATCATTTAGCTATGCCTTTACCTCTTTGTCAAAGCAGTAAGGATTCAATCTAGAAACAAACACAAAAAAACAGCATCATTGTTTCTTTCAGAGCTGGATTTGTAGGAGGCTTAGAGATAGCTTTTACATAATTCAGCTAATGGAGGTTTGTCCAAATGTAAATTGGCTAACATGAGTATCTGTATGTGTGTGTGCTCAGGTTAATGAACTCATGAATCGAGTTCTTCTTTTGACCACAGAAGTTTTTAGAAAACAGCTGGATCCTTTTCCTCACAGACCAGTTCAGTCACATGGTGAGAGCTTTGGTATTTCAGCCTTTTCATATTTGTCTCTTATTGCTTAAATTTTTCCTGGACAGCTTGATGCATGAAACCTCTTAAAATACTGCCTGGTGTATAGAAAGAGTAATATAAAGCTTGTTATGATCATCATCATCAAGTGTTGCTCTCAGATGAAACATTTAATGTGAATTACTAACAGTAATGTTATCAGTAATTGCAGCATGCATTCTTTAATTCCAGTTCTTACATATATTTTCTCCTTCTAAAACTGTGATCACTTTTTACTTCTGAGAAGCTAAATCCATCATATTATTAATAAAAATTACAGTAATAATTTCAGATAGCACTATTAATTCTCTACAGTGAAACAATTGTCTTCAATGTATGATGGAAAGTATCCTAAATAACGATTTTTACTTTTCTAGGTTTAGATTGCACTGATATTAAAGACACCATTGGCTCTGTCACCAAAACACCAAGCGGCTTATATATAATCTACCCAGAAGGCGCTAGTTACCCATTTGAGGTAAAGTTTTCTCTTATTGTTTGGAATAAGATAAACACCCAACAAATTTAATTAATATTAAAAATTTAATTGCTTTAATATTTAAATTTTCCTTGAAACATTTAAAATAAATGAATAAAAGTTCCTGATTCAAAATTTTGGTGTTCTATAATTTTAGTGCCCCAATCCTGAACCAATAAAAGAGCTAGACAGTCTTTCACTTTTCTATTTAAGTTTCAATGGCTACACACTAAAAGTAAATCCATTGGCTGTAAGATCTTATATTAGCCTCACAGTAGGCAAAATTATGCAATATTAATCCATGCTTTAATTAATTTTAATCTTTATGGAGATTAGAAAATAAGGGTGAATTTTGCCTTGGAGCTTACTAAAAATACTTTTGGCTTCCCTTCCTATTTATTATTATACTTTCTTATATATGGTTATATAAAAAATTAATACTTTTTTGTGGTACTGGGGATTGAACCCAGGGGCAGTCTACCTCTGAGCTATACCTCCAGCTCTGTTTTATTTTTTTTGTTTTGAAACAGGGTCTCACTAAGTTGCTGAGGCTGGTCATGTACCTGCAATCCTCCTGTCTCAGCCTCCTAGGAATTGGGATTACAAGTATGTGCCACCACACCTGACTGAAATTAATAATTAAAAAATTTTTTATTGATGTATTGTAATTTTACATCTTGATGGGTTTCAGGGTGGTAGAAGTATACATGCACACATTGGTCAATTAGCCCTCCCCCAGTTCACTGGAATGCAAGGGCAGATTGACAAGCTGATCCATTCATAATTTGAATAAAATGAATTTTTCTTATGTCTATTTTTAGTAGTTATATGCTGGTATATCAAGAAATTTCTATGCATATTAATGGATATATGTGTATGTATAAATATATAAATATATATTTTTCCTGGATACTTTTTTTTTTTTGCGGTACCAGGGATTGAACGCAGGGGCGTTCTACCTCCGCGCTACGCCCCCGGCACTATTTTTTTTTTATGCTTTATTTTTGAAACCGGGTCTCACGAAGTTGCAGAGGGCCTCGCTAGGTAGAGAGGTAGAGAGAGAGACAGAGAGAGAGAGAGAGAGGAGAGAGGAGAGAGATAGATAGCGCGCGCGCATGCGCGCTGAGGCTGGCCGCGAACCCGGATCCTCCACCTCCCAAAGTACTGGGATTACAAGCGCGCGCCACCACGCCCGGGTTTCCTGGATATTTTTTTTTGTGCATAAGAAAGTGTATGATATTTACACCTTATTGATAGTCTTTATTGCACAATAAAATAAGTTTTTTTTGTAAGTAGATACTACTAGTTTCTCTTCTTAGACTTACTACCATTTTCTCCTTTGTAATCTATTGACAAGATGTCAAAAACTGGGAATTAGGTGGGAAATAATTTTAAAATTACCTAAATTACTTTGCCTACAGATTCAAAACTGTATCTGCATGGCTGTGGCAAGGAAGGCTTCTAATTTTGTGAAGAGTGGGATGCATAATTACTCTTCTGTGGGGAAGTGTTGGTTCCCTCGCTTCCTCCACACTGCATTTCTGTGTCTGTGAAAAGTTTCTGATGGAGAAGATGGCTCTGATTTCTTCTCTTGTTACTTCCCCACGTCCCCTGCAGGGGTGTCTTGGGGCGTTTTACACATCACCAACAGATGCACCTGCGAGCACCTGCTGAGAGTGCACAGATCATGTCTCTTTCTGAAAATGCCAGGGTGAACGTGCCTTCAAGGCTTGTGGGAGAAAAGAGCAATCAAAGGCAGGCATACATGCATATGTTAACACTGCCAAAAAAGACAAAAAGCCAGCATTATAATTCAAAGACAAAGTTAATTTGTAATATATCACTCTGCCACATCGGATCAGTACCGTTATTACTAAACTGAAAAATATTTATTGAGTTGAGAAATGATGGGATAATCTAAAAATGCTACAGTTATATATTTTAAAAAGTGACAGATACAGGGACTGCTGTTGGCTTCATAACAAGCTTGTTTTATAATAGAGATTTCTAGAGATTTAAAATCTGAATATATTAATCGAATACAATTGCATTGAATACTTTCAACATATGGAAGGAACATGAATTTTGTAATAACACATAATCAAAGTAATGGTGTATTATTTTGGTGTTTTTTTGGGGCCTGTTTTAGGTCATGTGTGACATGGACTACAGAGGAGGTGGATGGACTGTGATACAAAAAAGGATTGATGGGATAATTGATTTCCAAAGGTTGTGGTGCGATTATCTGGATGGATTTGGTGATCTCTTAGGTCAAACTTTACATATTTCTACTCTACCTTTTTTCTTCCTTTTTGATATTCTGACTATAAACATTGCCTATCCTAATCAGGTCTTTAGTAAAAATAGCAAATCCATGTGAATATCAAATAAGACTTGTTACCCTTTCTTCATATGTTAAATTATTAAATATCTTCAATTGAAATCTAGAAATCTGTATTTTAGATATTTGTTGAAATGTGATTTGAGTAGAAATTCTAAATTGGGTATATTTTAAGTATCTACTATGCACAGAGTTCTGGCAGGTGTTTACTAACTGTAGAACAGAAAATGAATGGGCAGGCTGTCACACATCTCAAGATTCTTGAGGTGTGTGTTGTGTCTATATGAGCAAATCAGATACAGAATTGAGGTACATGACTGTTCAAATTCAAGTTATTTGAATGGAACAGTTAAACAATAAACAGAATGCCAGCATTTCTGAACCTTGAAGAATTTTACATTAGTTGGGACATTTGTGGGTGATTTGGGAAATTTTTATGCTGTTTTAACAGTTGCTGTTGTTATGACTTAAAATGCTTAACCTCCCATAATAATGTCACCCAACGATTCAGTAAGTGGAGTGTTAGTCTAGTGATAACAATCTTACTGCATGCCAGGGGTTTTAGAAGCCACTTGGCTTATAGCCAGACAACTGCCAGGCTGTGGAGTACAGTTAAATACTTGTGCTTTCTCAGCATTATCTCTAATCTCCAATGGAGCGCTTCCTCCTGAATTAAGTGGTCATAGGTTGACATACAAGCTTCGAATTATCCTTTTTCCTTACTTCATGCTTATTTCTATGGGGAGAGGACATGAGTTTGGACTAATGAGGTCTTCAGGCAGGTATTCTTCATGCAAACTGAAACTGCTTTGTACTTGATGTATCTTTAAAAATAAACTGGGGATTAAGGAAAATGTACTGTTAAGTCTTAAATTTGAGGTTGGAGTAAAGGGGAAAGATGACAAAAATGCTCAAGTTGAAGGGTTATAACTTCATGAGACTAAACAGACCCCCTAGGGACCCATCTTACTGTGCCCACTTTCTTCCTGTGCTTATTATGGATATTTTTCAGTTCTAACTGGGTGGTAGCTAAAATACTCCTGTAAGGTCTGGAGAGGATTATGTCTTAGTTATAGTTTTAATGCCCTAATTATTTGAAGTTTGTTTTGACCATATCCTTGTGTCCTTTGATAATTTCATAATTCAAGTGGAAAGATATATCTCAGGGGCATCCATATTTAATAAGCTATGTTATGGTGGATAGGGGAAGGTAGAAAGCTATTGGCTAGAATATGCATGCAGGAAGTATACTGTCTAAGTTAGGGAGTTTAATAATTCATCCTGGATCTACATTTGTCTTGAAAATATTGACCCTAATCCCGGGATATTCCAGTGTTGCTACATTCTATTTCCAGTCATTGGTAATTGACAAGATGCATTATAACAAAGGAATATTTGTTCAGAAAGTATTCTCTGGAACAAAAGATCATTTTTTAGGAAATGTTTCTTTAGGAGCAACTGATTTGGAGGTTAAATTTCTGACACTTTTATTGGTACTATTATTTTGTTACCTGCCATAATATTTCAACAAATTTTCTGTTGATATAACTTAAGGTAAAACTTGACTTTTTATTTAGTCTTTAAATTAACTTTTGAATTTAATTTGGGGAGATAAAATGAAACAGAGTCTAATTTCCCCAAGTCTAGTGAAGAAGTAGGAAGGTCTTTGTTTTTTTCTTCAAATTAGATAAACACTAATTATTTGAGCTAGGCCCTCTAATTACTCACATGTCTCATCTTAGAGTTACTGAAACACTAAACAATACAAAACATTCAATAATAAAGGGTTGTTCTATTTTGTATAAAAATAAAAATGAAGTATTTTTTTACAGGAGAATTTTGGCTGGGACTAAAAAAGATTTTCTATATAGTAAATCAGAAAAATACAAGTTTTATGCTGTATGTGGCTCTGGAATCTGAAGATGATACATTTGCTTATGCATCGTATGATAATTTTTGGCTAGAGGATGAAACAAGATTTTTTAAAATGCACTTAGGACGGTATTCAGGAAATGCTGGTAAGTTTTTTATTCCTAAAGTTACCCAGCAGATTGAAATATCACTGACTCAATCTTAGGCAAAGAAAAACCAATGACATGTTACTGGTAACAGAACAGATTAGGAATGAGTGCTGGCCGAGACTAGAGTTTTGAACGATGTATCACCTAGTGATTTTAAAATGCTTAATATTCTTTAAAACATTTTCCATGTGTAATCTCAGTTGATCTTTTGGATGGAGAGCCTGTGGGAGTAGGCTGGAAAGGTATGATTTCATTTTCATATTCAGGGAGGCTGACATTTAGAAGTCATGTAATATTAGAGCCCATCTCTATTCTTTCCACATCACCAGTGAAGGAGTCTGAACCATCAAGACACTTACCAGAGATTTTCAGCTCGTCACACCTGAGTCAGGACAATAATGCAAACTGATAGAAACAATGAGCATAGTGTTCTCTTTATCTCAGTGCATCTACTCATTTACAAATAAATTTAAGTTGTCAGAGCTTCAAAAAACTTAATGATAAGGTTGGGAGAGGAAAAGGAGGATTGAGGAAGGAAACAGTTTGAATGATGTTGTATCCATATATGAAGGTATCACTACCAGTCTCACTAACGCATATGGGGAGTGAGGAGGGGGAAGCGGGGTGGGATGCAGAGGGAAACGTGATGTGTGCGTGTATGTCTGCATCACTTTGAATATCACTATGATGTGTAATTACAATGCACCAATATAAGTATAAAAAAGAATTTGGAAAAAATTTATTTATTTATTTATTTATTTTGCCGTACTGGGGATTGAACCCAGGGGCATTCTACCTCCGAGCTACACCCCCAGCCCTATTTTTATTTTTTCGGTACCAGGGATTGAATGCAGGGGCATTCTACCTCCACGCTACACCCCCGGCCCTATTTTTATACTTTATTTTGAAACCAGGTCTCACGAAGTTGCAGAGGGCCTCACTAGGTAGAGAGAGAGAGACAGGGAGAGAGAGAGAGAGAGAGAGGGAGAGAGAGAGCGAGAGAGCTGAGGCTGGCCGTGAACCCGGATCCTCTGGTCTCCGCCTCCCAAAGTACTGGGATTACAAGCATGCGCCACCACGCCCGGCTCTATTTTTTTTTTATTCTTTATTTTGAAACAGGGTCTCACTAAGTTGCAGAGGGCCTCACTAAGTAGCTGAGGCTGGCCATGAACCTGGATCCTCCGGTCTCAGCCTCCCAAGTACTGGGATTACAAGTGTGTGCCACCACACCCGGCTGGAAAAAATTTATATAAAGGCATGTGAATTAAGAAATACTAAAGTCAACCCTCTTGTTGCTGATTATGGTACTTGTTCATAATGTATATTCAATGTTAGAAATTAAAAAGTGAATATTATATAGTAACTATGTTTTGATCACAATATAGAGGGAAAGGTAAATAACACTGAAAACACAGACTACTGATGGAGCTTTGGCGGTAAAAGAGAGAGTGAGAGCCAGGTGCGGTGGCGTACACCTGCAATCCCAGTACTTGGGAGGCTGAGACAGGAGGATTGCAGGTTGCAGGCTCGAGGATAGCCTCAGCAAGTAGTGAGACTCTTTCAAGCTAGCAAGGCCCTGTTTCATTTTATTTTAATAAAAATAAAATAAAATAGGGCTGGGAGTGTAGGGGGTGTAGCTTGGAGGTAGAATGCTCCTGGGTTCAATCCCTAGTATGAGAGAGAGAGAGGGAGAGAGAGAATGATTCCAATTTATTACACCAGGAAAGTTTCATGGAAGAGTAGTGTGCAATAAAGGGTTAATATTAAGCCTGGAAAGCACATACTCCTGAGGAATCGGCTTTAATAACTTTGGCCAGATTGATATGTTGGTGTACTTTACAATTGAGAACCATGAACCTGATCTTGGAGAAATGAATAGGCTTTTACAAGTGAATACTACAAACAGGGCAGCTTGAGTCAAGGCACAGAAGGAGGAAAGTTACAGGGCACAGAGAGTTGTCTGGTACGGTTGGAATCTACCACATCTGAGGGGTTTAGTTTTTGGATATTAGGTAAAAGTTTGAAATTCAAATCTTAATATATAGGGAAAAATTTTAAGAGCTACAACATATAGTTTTCAATGCTTCCTTTCTAAAAGTGTAAAGAATTATCTAAATATGGAATATGCTATATTAGGAAGTTTATGTGGGGGTTCTCTAAAAGATGACTATGATCTAGTTAGAGGATAAAATTTATAATGGCAAGTTTATTTTGTTATAGAACCCTCAAATTTTGCCATGCTGTATTCTACATTTCCCCAACAAAGTTGTTAAATAACTTTCAACTGTTTATCACATAATATAAATAAAATAGTGAAGGCAAAAGGTGTCAGTAGAATATGAGTATAGAAATATAGGTAAAACCAAGGGCCTAAGTGTGATCAGGTAGGTAGTAGGGGTGGGCCACAAATTAGGCTTTCAACTCAGAAGAAAAATAGAAATATGAACTTGAACATTTGGCCAAGACAGTTGTTCCATGAGAAGAACAAATATTCCTGAAGATAAAACTTGAGAGAAATGTTTCTGGGACATAAGGGAAAACAGTGTCGTGTTCTTTTACTACACTGTCACAGTAAACATGATAGATAAATTTTAATGAACTGTTTCTTGAGAAATAGGCCTATGCATATATTTTTAAAATGAGTTGTGCCAGGCACGGTGGCACATGCCTGTAATCCCAGCACTTGGAAGGCCGAGACAGGAGGATCGCAGGTTCAAGGACAATGTCAGCAGCTTAGCAAGATCAAATAAAATAAGGCTGAGGGGATAGCTCAGAGATAGAATACTCCTGGGTTCAATCTCCACTTCTACCACAAAAAAACCCTGAACTGTTAAATATAATCCTTTGAAAAGCCCACATGATGTATGATCCTTTTGACTTTGCCCAGGGAGAGTACTCATGGAATGATCACAAGATTTAGGCAATGTCCCATAGCTGTTGTTTCTCTCCTGTGAACTTGTGAAAGGTATTGTACTGTTTGGGTGTGTCTTTTGTTTTCTATCAAGTGCAGAGTCAGATACTTTAATAATAAGAAGGTTCTGGGGTTTAGAATAGGCCAAATCTCTAATGAAGTTCTTCAAGCTCCAAGCTCTGCAAAAGATTTATCTTAAGAGGTGCCAAACATTCAGGAACATAATGAAACAAACACAGCCCTTGGTTTCTCTACAAATTTTACATATCTGCTCTTTTAGGTAGTATTTCAAACATATTAGCAAAAGTTTATATATAAGTAGAATGTAGGTATTATGGGTATACCTATTGTTACTAAGAATTAATTTTATGGACATTTATAAAACAAAACATGATTCCTGCTCCCGTGACTTAGTTAACTGGGCTGTCTTGGCCAAGATACTAAATATTTGAAGAGATACTTTGAATCTCAGGCATACTGTACATACAGTGTCTGCTCTAAGCCCTTTGAAGATGATTAGTCTATATGGCATGTGAAGAGCTCTGGAAGAAGTATACCCTAGGAGCATAGCTGAGTTCTTCTTGAGGGCATTAGCTATTCTGTGTAAACTTGATGACTCCTAAACAGAACCAAACAACTTTTTGCAATTTTAAATCTAAATTTTTAATCCTAGTCCTTGGGAGGTTGAGACAGGAGGATTGCAGGTTCAAAGCCAGCCTCAGCAACTTAGTGAGACTGTTTCAAAATAAAAAATAAAAAGGGCTGGGGTTTAGCTTGGAGGTAGAACACCACTGGGTTCAGTCCTCAGTACTAAAAATAAATAAATAAATAAATAAATAAATAAATAATTAAAGCTAAGTTTTTTAAAGGTAAAAGTTTCGCTTCATCCATATCTCTCTAAAGTGATGTAAATGGCAGGTATGAAAACCTGCTGTATTTATTTTCTTTCCATGAATTATAAAGTACCATAGTGGTTATCTCAAAGTATGACTGGCCTGCACACCATCATTTTTAGCCTAAATTATTTGATTTTATCTACACAGTCAAGCTTCCATTCAGTTTCTGACTTTCATATCCAATATCTACTTAAAGATCCCTGTCACATTGAAGAGTTCATCACCAGATTTCAGCATATTGCAGTCTATGTGAGATTTTTAACATGATAAATAGTAGGAAAATAACTTAAACCCCATTTCTAGGTGCAATGTTTTTGTATAATAGGCTGACAACAGTTAATTAACATAATAGAAATGCCTCTAAAGTCAGTCATTTAAAAAATCTGTTTTACCCAGGTGACGCATTTCGGGGCCTCAGAAAAGAAGATAATCAGAATGCAATGCCTTTCAGCACATCAGATGTTGATAGTGATGGGTGCCACCCTGCATGCTTGGTCAATGGTCAGTCTGTGAAGAGCTGCAGTCACCTCAAAAACAACACTGGCTGGTGGTTCAACCAGTGTGGTGTAGCAAATTTAAATGGTGTTCATCGCTTCCCTGGAAAATTGCTTGCAACTGGAATTCAGTGGGACACGTGGACCAAAAACAACTTACCTATCAAGATTAAATCAGTTTCAATGAAAATTAGAAGAACATACAACCCATATTTTAAGTAATCTTATTTTAAATCATGGTGCAAATTACACAATTATTTTTGATACTAAGGATTTTACATAGTTCCTCTTTTTGCTTAGGGTTTCAAGCATATAAGCCAAAATTTAACTATAGATGGCATTTTTATGTTATAGGTTTAATTAGAAAACTTAATTTTTTTAGCATTTTATAAAAGAGAGCATGGAACATTGTATGTTTTTTACTACTAACTTTATTAACAGTATATAATGAAATTCATTCTAAGTGAGTTGTAATTGAAATTTATAATGACCAATCCTGAAATTTATAATAATTTCAAAGGATTCTGCCTTCTGTTTGAAGCATATAAACCATAGTAAGTTGTTAGGAAAATTTAGGAGACTATTTTACTTATACTCATATTATATGATTACTTACATAATCTACTGATAATTGAAGACAATTGAAATGTAGGCAAATATATAAACTCTACATGTTTAAAAACATCACTTGTAGGTGATGCTACCAATATACTTTACAACTTTGCCACCAAAATAAAATCCTTGTTGTTTTTGTATTTTATTGTGATTAATAATTTTTGCTTGAAATAAACTTATTGTACATTTATATCTTGGTAAGTTGTATTCTAAAAGAAATCTACAGAGGCTGGTGAGAGTAGGGAGAGAATAAGGGAGAAGTAGAGATTAATTGACACATGCTAAGTTGCAGTTAGAGTAAGAGTTCTAGTGTGCCATGGCATGGTAGTGTGAATATAGATAGCAATTGCATTCTTCACATCTCTAAAAGCTAGAGGAAAGGATTTTGAATTTTTCTGACATGAAGAATTGCACTGAGTGTTATGTGCATGTATATTCCTATCACTGTATACCTCAGTATGACGTATAATTACAATGCACCAAGAAAAGCATGAAAAAGAATTGATAAATGTTTGAACAGATATATTTACCCTAATTACACAATGTATACCTGTCTTGAAACATCACGTGTCATCCTATTATGTACAAGTTTTGTGTTTTTATGTAACATTCAAAAATAGATTTAATCATAAAAGGAAAAAAACCCCTGCATCCATATCTTAACTCTTTAAACCAGTAGGAATGGTAAGAACTTTAAGTGAAGAAGCATGGAGAATAGTGAGGAAGCAGTGGTCCAGATGTACTTGGGAGCAAGATGGTCCTCTCCACTTTTCTGAGTTGGGAGGAGTTGGGTAGTAAGGATTCCATGGGAGGAGACCCCAGGGAATGTGCGGGACCAAGTGTCAGTTTTTTTTTTTTTGCGGTACTGGGGATTGAACCCAGGGGTGTTCTACCTCCGCGCTACACCCCCGGCTCTATTTTTTTATACTTTATTTTGAAACCGGGTCTCATGAAGTTGCGGAGGCCCTCACTAGGTAGAGAGAGAGAGAGAGAGAGAGAGCGAGCTGAGGCTGGCCGCGAACCCGGATCCTCCAGTCTCCGCCTCCCAGAGTACTGGGATTACAAGCGTGCGCCACCACGCTTGGCTCAAGTGTCAGTTATTAATAAGAGAAGCAAGTGAAACAAGAATTAGATTTAAACAGATAAGTACTTTGTCCCAAGTTAAGAATATACAATGCACAAAGGAGGGAAGATGTGGTTGAAAAATGAGGTGGGCAGAGGATTGAATTAAAAGTAGTCATAATGGTATAGATGTCAGGGTGAGACAGCAGAATCTAGAATAGGGTTAAGCTTCTTCCAAATGCAGAATCTGACTTGGTTTCAGGGATGGTTGAAAATGACAATAAAGTCATTGCTCAAGGTTGCTTTCACTCTGAAATCCTCTGAAAGCAGTGAATAAATCATGAACAGGATATACACACAGGGGGGTGTACATGGTTTTTTGGCCTCCTCCCCATGTGCATCTCACAGAGACACAGCTAAGGCTCTGTCTTGGAGATGGAGTAAGATGCCTGCAGGCTGCAGGAGCACAGAACTGTGGGTGCACTGCCTTTTATACTGGTAGTGATAGGAGCACCAGAAGGCAACAATCTATAAATTAAGATAATAATTTTGCTATTTAGCAAGCTGCATCTGTTGTCTGGATTCTAGATGACAATCTAATCCCTTATGCCACTTCAAGGTCTAGGGAGCTTCACCCTATCATAAAGACTAGGGAGATGGTGGAAACATTGAGGGATTACAGGCCCCCCCTTAAGCAAGAGTTAGCTTTCTGCTGTTTTTCTTCCTGGTTTTAATTCCCTGCAGTGAACCACTGACCAGAAATTCAGTGCATTGTAACAAGATATTTTGAAAGGAAGACCACATTAGGATAGCTTTATTATAGTCTATTGTTTTAATTGTTCTATTTTATTAGAAGTAGTTGTTAATCTAAGTTGTTGTTAAGTACTTATTAGAAGAAGTTGTTAATCTCTTACTGTGCCTAATTTATAAATTAAACTTTATCATAGGCATGTATGTATAAGAAAAAAATGGTATATGTAGGGTTTTGAACTATCTATGGTTTCAAGCATCTACTAAGGATTTTGGAATGTATTCCCCACAGATAAAGGAGACTGTCCGGACTTCTGGTACCAGGGACAAGATGTGTGCATACCAGGGGCCAGAAATCTTGGAGACCATCTTAGAATTCTGCCAATCACAATATAGCTACAAAATTAAAAAGGCTATAGTGAGGAAAAAAGAAAGGTCAGGAAAACAGGGATTCTATCACTTGATAAAATATGTAAAAATTTATAGTATATGGGAAAATGAGTTTTGTCAGTGGGAAAAGAGATGGATAAATGGTAATGGGGCAAATGACTAATAACTTGAAAATAAAAAGTACCATCTTATTGCACAAAAATTAATTCCAGGTTGATTAAATATGTGAGAAAGCCAAAATTGTTTAGTATTAGGCAAACATGAGTAAATATTTATATTTAAAAGGCAGAAGGAATTCATCTGATTACTTGAATATTTGACTATTTGAAGCTTCCATATATACAAACACAGTAAACAAAATTAGAAACATAGGAAAAACTAGAAAGAATATTTTAACAAATGACAGATTCCATTCATTATATATGATACATCCTAAAATATAAGAAAACTTTATAAAATAGGCAAATTACATGAACAGCAATTGACAGAATATAAATGGTCAATAAACATAAAATTATCTCATGAATCATTGCATTAGTCAGTTTTTTGTTGCTCTGACCAAAATACCTGACAAGAACAACTTAGAGGAGGAAATGTTTATTTGGGCTCATGGTTTCAGAGGATCAGTCCATGGTTAGCATGCTTCAAGGCAGAAACCTTATGATGTCAGGGTATGGTGGAGAAAAGCTGCTCAACTCATGGCAGCTGGAAAAGCAAAGAGAAAGTGGGGGTGGGGAGACAGGACCAAGAACTGATAGAGTCCCCAAGGCCATGCCCCCAGTGACCTGCTTCCTCCAGCCATGCCATATCTGCCTATAGTTCTCACCCAGTAAACCCATTCAAATTATGAATCCGTCAGTGGATTTACCCACTGGTGAGGTTAGAGCCCCCGTGGTTCAGTTATTTCACCTCTGAACATTGCTGCATTGCCAACACAGGAGTCTTGCAGGGGACATTCCATAGCCAAAACCATGATAATCATCATGAAAATTAAGACCTAAGACCTAATTTCATCAGCATTTACATGAGGGAACACTACTCAGTGTTTTTACAGAAGCTGGGAAATAAGGTGACTCATACTTGTGTTGTGATGTAAATTGATGTAGCCTTGTTGACACAATAGTCATGAGGAAACACTTATCTCACTTTTACACAACACAGTCGCACACCCATAATTATGAACATTCAATCATAACTAATGTTTAGAGTTGACTCAGTGCCTGACATTGTGCTAAATATTATGGATCTGAGTTAGTCCTTAGAAAGTCCTATGAGTTAGGTGTTACTCTCCTTATACTGATGAAGACAATTGAATCCAACGGAGAACCACAGCAAAATCACATATGTGTAAACTAAATGGAATTTGAACACAGGTCTTCTCAACCCCATCCATCACGTGGAAATAGCTGGCATGGTGGGCAATACAGAGGTTCACAAACTTCTGGCCTTGCCCTAATCTGCTTCCAGCTATGTTGTTCTATCATTCAGTGAATGTTTTTTATAAGGACACATCCATCCTTCTGTCAGTTGTGAAAGTTTTTTTAGTCATGTTATAAAGGAAGAGTTTGGAAAGCCATATCTTGTTATAATAGCAGGAGATACAAAGGCAGGTAGGTGAAACCAAAAACAAAATTTTGTTTTCTATTGAAATAGTCCTAGACCAGGCTTGCCAACAGCTTGGATAGTTTCTCCCTATCCGAGGAGTGATGTAAGAGGTTCACAGGACCTGTGCTTTCAAGCTGAATAAACAAGCATAGCTAAAAGAGCTTTGAGAAGTAAAAATGAGAGGAACTGGTATATAATATAGAAGCATATAGAAAGCTATTTTCATTTCACTGGTATTATTATAATACATTTAACACACATGCTTTTTGTTTTTTTTATAAAAGCCAAGTTTAAGAAGTCAAATACTTGTTATGTGGCACTTAAGAGTTTAATGTATTAAACAGATGGGAATAAGATTTGAGGTATTTCATTTTCCACAGATGGTGAAGCATTTTATATTTTAGCAAGGTTAGTCTTCTGAAACTGAAACAAATGATATAATTAATAGTTTGATTGCTTCTAAGACAAATGTCTTAGAAACACAGTTGAAAACATTTAATCTTTTTTTTGTTTTTGCGGTACTGGGGATTGAACTCAGGGGCATTCTACCTCCGAGCTACACCCCCAGCCCTATTATTTTATTCTTTATTTTGAAACAGGGTCTCACTAAGTTGTGGAGGGCCTCACTAAGTAGCTGAGGCTGGCTGTGAACCCGGATCCTATGGTCTCAGCCTCCCAAGTACTGGGATTATAAGTGTGCGCCACTATGCCCAGCTTTTAATCTTTAATAATACTGTAATTTCACATTTGGATATATATTTTATTACAAAAAGCTTTTATAAAAACTCCATAGACATCTCAAAGTAGAACTCTTAAAACCTCTTTAAAGCTGTTTACAAGAAGTAAACAGACTTACTACCATAAACAAGAAACATTAAAGCAGCCAATAGCCTGAAAATTAAGTACTTTATCAATACTTAAGTACTTTATTTTTACTTTTTTTTGTGGTACTGGGGATTGAACCCAGGGGTGTTCTACCTCCGCGCTACACCCCCGGCACTATTTTTTGTACTTTATTTTGAAACCGGGTCTCACGAAGTTGCAGAGGGCCTCACTAAGGTCTCACGAAGTTGCAGAGGGCCTCACTAAGTAGAGAGAGAGAGAGAGAGAGAGAGAGAGACAGAGACAGAGACAGAGAGAGACAGAGACAGAGAGAGACAGAGAGAGAGACAGAGAGAGAGCTGAGGCTGGCCGTGAATCCGGATCCTCCCGTCTCCGCCTCCCAAAGTACTGGGATTACAAGCGTGCACCACCACGCCCGGCAATACTTAAGTACTTTAAAATTAAGTACTTTATCAGTCTTCTACAATCTGGATAACTACTTAAATTAAACTTCCAATTTTAAATGAATGCACAAGCCTCCTAGTACTTGGAAGGCTAAGACAGGAAGATCGCAAGTTTGAGGACAGCCTTGGCAATTTAGTGCGGCTCTCAGCAACCTAGTGAGACCCCATTTCCAAATAAGAAATAAAATCGATCTGGGGGTTTAGCTCAGAGGTAGAATGCCTCTGGGTTCAATTCCCAGCACCACACACACAAAAAAGAATGCACATATAAACAGATAGACATTTCTGTAGGATGCAATTGATATATATGTTAATGACTATTTTGTCTCAGCTCAAATATTCTCAATCCAGTCAGTCCCTTGTTAGGTGTCTGTGTCCCCTGGATGTTTACAAGTGTTGGGGGCACAGGGTCAGACGTGTGCATGAGGAGCTGGAAGACAACTTACAGCTCACCTGGGATCGTCCCGCAGGTGCTCAGCTGGAGGCGTGCAGGCCTGATGGAGCCAACCCAAGACTTAAAATGGAAGACATTTGGGCAGAAGGATGATTTATGTCTGTCCTAAATGAAGGTGTGAGAAAGAAAGTCAGCTGTGTTTCTTGTGTGATAGTGTGCGTGTGTATTAACTCCTCCATTGTTTTTCTATCTGCCTAGATAGGTGGAGTCATCTCCATGGGGATGAGGACTAAGACCAGAGACTTTTCTTGGGAGACATTTTCTCTCAGCTCTCACCCTCTACCCTAGGAGACAAGTGGTCCTGAAGGAAAGTCTACTGGATTTTCTCCTTACCCAAAAATTAACGAAGAAAAGCAAAAGTTAAAAGAAAATATTTTCTTCCCTGTGTTGTCAGCCTCTCCTCTTTCAAACACCTAGAGGCATTAAAATAACCTAGAGACATTTTAAAGAGAACAAATGAATCCATGGGTTAGAAGGAGTTTGCACTGGCTCTGAATATTATCTAGAAGGAATCCCTGCCCTGGGGCTCTTGTAGGCCCCTTCTATCATCTGAGCCAGTAGGAAGAACTGACTGCTGGGGTTGGGATGTTGTTTGAATGCATGGCTTTTGGTTCCAGGTGGTGAGGTCTATGATGTGACCATGAGAGTAAGTGAAAAACAAAGACAGTATCTGGTCTTTGGAAGTGGGGAGGTCAGAGAATTGAGGCACCAGGACATTGTGTGTTGAAACCTTCTGGAATGATGTAAGGTCTTAGGAAGTGGAGGAAAAGAGAGGTAGGCAAGAGTTAGCCTTGCATGAATGAGGGTAGATGACCAGTTGGTTAAACAACTTGGAAAGGTAGGCCTGGGAGCTAATTGTAAGGGTTGGTTCTTCCTCAATGTGCAAGGGATTGTCTTGTTATTTGCTAGACTATTGTCACTCTGTGCAGGAAATAATCTCATAAACTAACAGCATGGCTTCAGAGCTCATTTACAGGGATTATCCATCTTTTTTCAGACTTTTATTGGTGCAGTGTAATATTACATCATAGCAAGATTCAAAGTGAAACAAGGCCAGGCGTGGTGGTGCAAGCCTGTAATCCCAGGACTTGGGAGGCTGAGACAAGAGGATTGCGGGTTTAAGGTCAGCCTCAGCAGCATAACAAGACCCTCAGTAACTTAATAAGACCCTGTTGCAAAATGAAAAATAAAATAGGGCTGGGGGTGTAGCTCAGAGGTAAAACGCCCCTGGGTTCAATCCCTAGTACCACACAAACAACAACAACAACAAAAGTGAAACAAACATACATGCACACATCACTTGGTGTATTTCCTTTTGTATACCTGCCCCTCCCCCTGCTCCTCTTCCACCCTCTTCATACATGTTAGTGAGATTGGTAGTGAAATCTTCTTGTATGAACTTAACCTTATTTGAACTGTATCCTTCCTGAACAAGGAAAAATAGTGATTATCCATCTTTTTGTCCTAAATAAACTACCTGCACTCAAGTCCTTTGCTTTCAGGAAAACTCAAACTAAGAAAGACAATGATTAAGACAGTTTTATTACACTGACATCCCAATGTTAGACTTCAAGGATTGTTAACCCATGCGGTTGAGTAGAACACCTGTTGGTTTGAGTTAGACTATGCATTCACTGCATAGTCTCAGAAACAAGCTCATATACAGGGTTGCAAGAGTTCTGAGAGTGGGGGAAAACTGTCTAAAGTTCTCAGGAATTTTAGGTAGAAGGTAAGCCTTGTAGCAGCTGCTAGAGAAGTTGACATCTCTTCACTAATCTGCCTTCATTCTTTTTCTTGCTGCGGGCTTGGACTTGGAAGGCTTCTAGACTTTCCCGTGATGGCAGGCCTGCCCACACTAGACCTGTCATCACTCCAGACAGGCCTGAACCTAGAAGTAGGAATGGTTAAAATCAGGGGTAGGCAAAGTGGAGCCCACAGGTCAAACATGACCCACCACCTGTATTTTTTGATCAGTAAATTTCATTGGAACACAGCCTTGCTCATTCAGTTATGTGTTGTCTGTCTCCTTTCATGCTACCATGGCAGAGTTGAGGAATTACCACTGAGACTGTATGGTCCGTAAAGAGGAAATACTTAGCTGGGTGTGGTGGTGCATGCCTAGTACACATAATCCTATTATGTGGGAGGCAGAGACAGGAGGATGGAAGGTTCAAGGACAGCCTCAGCAATTTAGCAAAGCCCTCAGAAACATAGTGATAACCTGTTTCAAAATAAGAAATTAAAAAAGGGCTGGGGGTATAGCTCAAAGTAGAATGCCCCTGGGTTCAATATCTAGTTACACACACAAAAAAGAGGAAATAATATCCTCTCCTTTAAATAAAAATGAAGTGAACAATCTTGGATAAGATTCAAGATGAGGAATTAGAAAAGGATCTATCAGAGGTTCAGAACACTAGGCAGAGAATAAATCAGAGAGATATTTGGTGATGCAATGTAGGTGGCTCATCCTAGGAGATATGGGTTATCAGGACTGGTGCTGGCAATGCCTAGCTTCTGGTCAAAAGTTTCTAATCCTTTTGAGGGAGGTATCAGACCTGGTTAAAGGGCACCAAAATAAAGTCTTGAGGGTCTGTGATCACCTGCTGCTCCAATCCTTCATACCCAAATAGGTCGACATCCCTTGAAGAAAACTTGAAGGAATTCTCTAGGAGGCTCATGAACTTGTTAGCAGGTCATTGGGGGAAATGTCCACCTCTCTACTCAGGGAATGGCTATTCTTCTATAGCTTTCAAACTGCAGATACTCTCATAGAAACTGTTTGCAGTTCCATTAGATTTCCCTATGGTTAGCTATTCCATCTGTTTCTATTTTCTAGGGATTTCAGGCCCTATTTATCTGGAAAACAATGCCAAGCTTATGGGGAGAGAAGTGTCCCTGGTGGAGAGCACTAGGTTATACTAAAGGAACTTCTCTATCTCAGAACAGACCCTGGGTCTTATTCCACAGCAAAGTCCCTCTAACTCAATTTCTCTCTTTATTGAGAGGAACAAGGAGGCCTTTCTTTGTTCCTGAGGAATAGTCTGTCATGTCTGTAACTCCCTGTGGCAAACAACCGATGTTTAAGACTGTTTCCAGTGATCACAAAGCAGTTACACTAGTTGTTATGACTTTGTGTGATCTTGGGAATGATTTGCCCCCATACTAAGAAACAACCGGTCATTCCAAGTAGTTGCCTTTGGTTTCCTAGAGGATACTCCTAGATCGTGGCAAATGATTTCATCAGGATGTTGTATATATCTGAGTCTTCCCAAGCTCTAATAGATTCGGCCTCCAGTTTTGGGGCCTCTTTGCAAAAAAGCCAACCTATTCATTTTTTAGATATTCTTTCCTAAAAATGGGTAGTCTATTATCCCTGCACACACAAATAAGAATAAGCGTCTCTGAAGTTTATTGCATACTAAAGCCTGGGCTATATTCTGTTCTGGACATAATTAGCTCAGGCTAGGGAGAGGACATAGGAAGCCCTGGTAGTGTGTTGCTACAGCTCCAAACTGGTTCTGAAGGGTCATGGACCTTTGTGTTGGCACTTTCTTAGCTTTGATCTCTCCTGGGACTATTCCCTTCCCTGTCTTGTTAATATCTTCAGGTAGAACTTTTACCCTTGAGAGCAAAGATAGCTCATATAGGGGTCCTTCTTCTCTATATTGATTCTTGAGGAATTTCACATTAGAAGTCTCCCTTGGGGATGGAACCAAGATGGTGGGATAGTGAGAGGCAGTGTGTCTCTGGCACTCCGAGAGTTAGAGCTCGGCCGGTGGGAAGACTGCATTTTGAAAATAAAAGTAAGGCAGCCAAAACTCAACAAAGCAATGAGAACCAAAGTGCAGCGGAATGCGAGGCAGTGGAAAGAGCGGAGGGCGGTAGGGAGCTCAAAGCATTTCACCTGGTAAGCAGAGAGCGGAGACAAAGGCGCCATCTTGGCTGAGCCACGCCAGCTCCATGGCTCCTGGAATCCTCCAGCAAAGAAACAGCTGATTCTTGTGAAACCCGTGGTTATAGCCCACCATCGAAAGCAGTTGACATTGGATCATGATGAAGCCTAAGTTGAACCAGACGCACACCTACAATGGCGATGACTGCAAAGGGTAGGACGCGAGCCTCAGCCCCCACAAAGAAAGCGACGCAGAGAGACATAGATGAGGCGGCCAGGCACAGGAGCACCCCAACACCGAGAAAACGAGCGGGTGAAACATGGCCCCCCTGGAGTAGCCTAGCACCGGCACAGAATACCCCAGCACAGAATACCCCAGCACTAAGGACATGGACAGATATGGCATGGCCCCCCGGAACCGCCCAACGAGAACATGGGTGAATGAGACAAAGGAAGGCAGCGTGTTGCCGGCACTAAGAAACTCAGAACTCGGCCGGTGGGAAGACTGCTTCTTAACAAGAAATGTAAGGCAGCCAAAACTCAACAAAACAATGAGGGCCAAAGTGCAGTGGGGTGCAAGGCAGTGGAAAGAGTGGAGGGCAGTAGGGAGCTCAAAGGATTTCACCTGGTAAGTGGAGAGCACAGACAAAGGCGCCATCTTGACTGAGCCACACCAGCACCGCGGCTCCCAGAATCCTCCAGCAAAGAAACAGCTGATTCTTGTGAAACCAGCGATTATAGTCCATCATCGAAAGCAGTCAACATAGGATCACGATGAAGCCTAAATCAAACCGGATCCACACCTACAATGGCGACGACTGCAAAGGGTGGGACATGAGCCTCAGCCCCCGCAAAGAAAGCGATGCGTAAAGACATAGATGAGGCGGCCAGGCACAGGAGCAGCCCAACACCGAGAAAACAAGTGGGTGAAACATGGCCCCCCTGGAGTAGCCTAGCACTGGCGCAGAACACCCCAGCACTGAGGACGTGGACCAACATGGCATGCCCCCCTGGAGCCGCCCAACAACAAGAACATGGGAGAGTGAGATAAAGGGAGGCAGCATGTCACCAGTACTCCGAAACTCAGAAATTGGCTGGCGGGAAGACTGCTTCTTAACAAGAAAAGTGGGGCAGACAAAACTCAACAAAACAAAGAGAGCTAAAGAGCAGCAGAGTGCGAGGCAGAGGACAGAGCAGGGGGCTAAACAGAACTCCATGAATTTCACCTGATAAGTGGAGAGCGGAGGCGAAGGTGCCATCTATGCAGGGCCTCGCCTACACCGTGACTCCCAGAGACAACAGCAAAGAGAGAGTAGATCCTTGTGAAACCAGTGACTATAGACCACCATTGAAACCGATCAACTCCGGAACATGATGAAGCCCAAGTCAATCCAGACCCGTACCTACAATGACAATGGTTTCAAGGGGTGGGCCTTGAGCCTCTGCTCCTGCAACAAGTGTGATGAGGAGAGACAAAGAAGAGGTGGCCATTCACAGGAGCAGCCCAACTCTGAGAACATGAGCCAGCAAGCCATGGCTCCCCATGAGCAGCCCAATACTGTCCTGGAACAACTCAGAACTGAGGATATAGGTAGATGAGACATGGCCCCCTCCCCAGTATCCCAGCACTGAGAACATGGGAGGGTCAGCCCCTGGCCCTGCCCCCAGAGAACCCCCAGCGCTGGGGATGTGGGACGAGTGAGCCCTTAGCCCTGTCCCTGGAGAACCCCTGCAATGAGGATGCGGGGCGGGTGAGCCCTTGGCCCCGCCCCCAGAGAACCCCTCCCCCCAGTGATGGGGACACGGGGTGGGCGAGCCCTTGGCCCAGCCCCCAGAGACCCCCGGCCCTGGGGATGTGGGGTGGGCAAGCCCTTGGCCCCACCCCCGGAGAATCCCTCCCCCCGGCGCTGGGGACGCAGGGTGGGTGAGCCCTCAGCCCCGCCTCTGGAGAACCCCTCCCCCCGGCACTGGGGATATGGGGCGGGTGAGCCCTTGGCCCGCCCCAAGAGAAACCCTCCCCATTGGCGCTGGGGACGTGGGGCAGGTAAGCCCTTGGCCCTGCCCCTGGAGAACCCCTCCCTCCATTGCTGGGGATGCGGGGAGGGTGAGCCCTTGGCCTCATCCCCAGAGACCCCCTCAGCACTGGGGACACAGGGCGGGAGAGCCCTGGGCCCCGCCTCCAGAGAACCCCCTTGCACTGGGGACGTGGGGCGGGTGAGCCCTTGGCCCTGCCCGCGGAGAACCCCTCACCTCGGCGCTGAGGACGTGGGGTGGGTGAGCCCCCGGCCCAGCCCTGGAGTATCCCAGTGCTGAGGTCAGGGGAGGATGAGCCATGACCCCGCACAGGAGGGACTCCCGACAAAGAGAGGAAACCTCAGATGAGTGAAGAAGGCAAACTAATGGGGAGGAGACAGGAGGGAAGGAGAAGGAAACAAACTGGTGCACAGGATGGACTTACACAAAGATATCAAAGTCAACTACTATGCTGAAATCAGGAAGGAGGGAGGGGGAGGCAGGGGGGTGGGAATTGGGGGAGGGCTAATTGACCGATGAGTGCATGTATATGTCAACCACCCTGAAATCCTTCAAGATGTATGATTGCAATGCACTAAAAAAAAAAGTCTCCCTTGGCTTCAGCTAAGAGTTTCAGAGCTCACAGTACCTGTGTTCCCCTCTAAAGGGCTCATGACTGATGATCCTTCTTGATTCTTACATGGATGTTCACTTCAGGCCTTCCACTTCTACAAGAATGGTTATCTGCCTTTCATCATCAACCAGATGTGATCTAGGTGGGGAAAGTATGGCTTTAGCTGCCAGCTACTATCCTTTTTGGAAAACTGGCTTTGCTGTTTGGGGGTGACCCACTCAACCTTGTTCCTTCCCTCTCCAGAATGGATAGCAGGAAGCCTTGGAGACATGATGAGGAGTGTGGCCTGACGGTTGGATTCATGGGAAGCAGAGCTGGAAAGAAGGGTGGAATGGAGTGAACCTGGGATAGTGAGAGTCATAACTTTTCCTGAGTACCATGTACGTGGATTCTTTGCAGTCCTTATCTTGTATCTATCCCTGTGTTTTGAGGACTTAGTGAGGCAGATTCTGAAGATTTATTATGGAGGGAATGATCCAGTCTCATACTATGGATGGGAGTTGATTGACAAAGACACTGTGGAAGTCCTTCTGCTCTAGTATTGACTTATTCTCAGGCAGCTATGGTTAGGACCTTATCTTTGCCTGTAATATGGGGGACTAAGAGGTGCATGGCAATGGGTCCACTGAACTCAAATGCATTGCTTCACTGATGGGGATTCATAAGCCGTCTTCAACACAGTGATGAACCACTGAATCACCTTTGGAGCACTTAAATATCTAGATTTACGATATAGTAATTTGATCTATTTTCTCCAACTCCCTGCCTTACCAAGGTGTACCTTGGCAGAGGCTTGATTTGGATGTGTCTTGAGCCAAACTTGTGGAAAACTTCAGCTATGATTTTTCCCCTCCTTTTCTTCTCCATATCCTTTTCATTTTTTTTTTTTCTGGGTGGGATGGAATAACCCCTCAGGGTATAAGTGCTAAGTTCTAAACCTTATCTTCTAAGAAGGACTTTGAGTGACTTTTCTCTTCTTTTACTCCTTCCCAGAATACACTTGACCTCAAGAGAAAAGTCTAGTAAAAATTTCCTTCTGTTTCTCATTCTAGAATACAGTGTGTTCACTCTTTTGGCATTTCAGCAAGTTGACAAAGAAAGTGCTCTGGTCTGAATTTTTGTGTCTCCTCAAAATCATATGTAGAAATTCTCAACCCCAGTGTGATGTACTAGAAGGTGGCAATTTTGAGAGATAATTAAGTCATGAGGACAGAGCCCTGGTGAATGGGACTAATGTCCTTATAAAAGAGGTCAGAGAGAGACCCCTTGCCCCTTTCACCATGTGAGGCTAGAGCAAAAAGGTGACACATATTAGCCAGAAAGTGGACCTTCACCAGACACTGAGCAAGCCTTGGTCATGGGACTTCCCAGCCCCCAGAACTGTGATAAGTGAATTTCTAATATTTATAAGCCACCTTGTTTATGGTATTTTGTTATAGCAGCCCAAATGGGCTAATTCAAAAGAAAATTTGTTTTTTTTGGCTTAGAGGGAGATTTCTCCATATGCTATTTATTTTTCCCCAGCTTACGTGGCTCCCCCTCCACCCACTCTGGTTCTTTATTGTCCATCTAGAGCCTCATCAGCTTCAACACCCCCCCGGGGTTAATTTACGTGCAGGGGTTCAAATTATTTTGCAACTTTAGAAGACCTGCATCAGGACTCTCCTTTGTAAACCCTACTTATTTTCTAAGCAAGTGGGAAGGACTAACTGCTGGCTGAATTCATGGGGATAAGAGCTGAATAGCTCCTTGTAGAGAAATTCAGAATATGGTGGGGATGTGGGTAAAGGAGGGAGGTGAATGACTAATATAAACCCATAGGTAGTCTTTGTTATAGAGAAGGTCAGAGAACAGAGGGACTTGTTGAAATTCTCCTGGGTGGTGGCAGGCCAGGCTGTTGGAGTGGTTAAACTTTAGAATAGAGACGATTATAGAATGAATGAGAGGGGATGACAAGACTGGTTAGACAGCAAGCTGAAGGGATGGGTCTGGTAATTAGGTTTAGGTACTGATGCTTTTACTGGTAACTTCTTGATAGTATTGTCAGGGTGAGCTCGATAGCTCTGTGGAGAGTCCTAAGGAGTTTCCCGGTCTGGGAAGGGGAAACTCACCTCAGGGTCCCCGGGGTCCTTGGGTCTGTGTAGAAAAGAATTTCAACACGTGCCCGTCAGAGAAAAGACAGAGGTTTAATTCAAGGAAAAGGGAAACACTTTTAGGGAAACACGGTCACCTCAAGATGTGAGAGCAGCAGCCCCGAATTCTTATAGTCTCTTTTTATAGGCACTGGAAATGGGGAGGGGGTTGGTTAGAGGTACTCTGCGGGAAAATGCTTTCTTTCTTTGAAGTTTTTCTGCAGGCAGAAGATGTTGATTTCTTAGGGACAGGTCTTCTGGGAGCAGAGAAAAGTGGAGATGAGTAGTCTGAAGGCCAGCGGGTGGCCAGCTGAGTGTAACAACAGGTGTGATCTTTTGGAGTTCTGTTGGAAGGTGAAGTTCTTTCTCTTCCAAAACTAATCTCCTCAGGAATTTCAGATGTGAAGCTAGCACACTGTGTTTTTTAAAGATATGGGTCTTGCTTCTTTTTGGCATGTTCTAGGCAAGCCTGCAAGGCAAGCTTAGGACTTTAGATTTACTCCTTCCCTTCCCTTCTTGTTTCCTTTCTACCTAAAATTTTATTTCTTCTATTCTACCTTATCACTATGAGCTTAAAAAAAAAAGCCAAGGAAATCATCTAAGGTCTACTCCAAAGCCATGAGGGTGTGGACCCATGTGCCTCTGACACTTTATCAGTGGTGAGATGTGGAGAAATTTGAACATCTGTGCCACAGAGCTAGGATTGCACAGAGGAAGGCTCTGGTGGTGTAGAGGGGCTGATTGTGAATTGTGTGGGTAGGAAATTTTGGGGATTTTGTCCTTCTGAACTGGATGTTTAGGCTTCAGGATTATTCTGGTCAATTTTGACCCCAAATCTTTCTCTACCCATACAGAGGATGTTTATGATGAATTTGCTGGAGTACCTTAGCAGGTTATGAGAGTCTCTGATTTAGAATTATGGTCTAGATGACATGGGGTAAGGGCAGTATGCTAGAGCAGATTGTTAGATTCTGGGATTGGATGCCTGACTCTTGCTTCCGGGTCTCGGTGAGAAAGTTCTTGAGCAGCATTCGTTTCTCTTCCACAAAGATAACTCTTGCATCCTTAACTGCAGAAGGCACTGATTTTGATGGTTTGGGTTGGATAATCAAGTAGTTCAGGTTTGCAAGTGGGCAACATTCTCCTTAGTGTCTCTCTCCCTTTTTTTTTTGCAGTACTGGGGATTGAACCCAGGGGCATTCTACCTCCAAGTACACCCCCAGCCCTATTTTTATTCTTTATTTTGAAACAGGGTCTCACTAAGTTGTGGTGGGCTTCACTAAGTAGCTAAGGCTGGTCGCGAACCTGGAACCTCCTATCTCAGCCTCCCAAGTACTATTATTATAAGCTTGAGCTTATAATATTATAAGCATGAGCCACCATACCCGGCTCTCCTTAGTGTCTCTTTTCAAGAACAACTTCTGGATAATGTTGGTACTGCTTCAGGGATGGAAAAACCCTCTGCTTATATTTACTTGTAGGGTTTTGAGGGCCTCCCTGGAATGAGATTTTGGGGGCTGCTCCTCCTTTATCTTTTATTTTATTTATTTATTTTTCTTATACTAATTATTTTTTGTTTTGTACTTTTATTGGTGCATTATAGTCTCACATCATATTGTAGTTCATAGTGATAGTGACATACATGCACACAGCACTTTTAAAAAGGGTTGAAGAATGAATTGCATTACTCATGCCAAAAGTGCATGAGATTGAATAATTGAAAACTTATAAGGCCTCACAGAACATATTCAATAAAGGCACAGGATACAGAACAGCAGGAGAATCAGAGGCCCAAGAAACTTCCAGGTATACCTGGTCTTTCTGATTTGAATTGCTACGATTTGTGTGATGATGAATCTTTGTTTTAAGAAATTTCCTGAAAATTTCCAGCAAGATCTTATATATCTGTCTAGGTCACACAGTCAAGCCAGGCTATTCAACTGGTTACACTGAATATAAGCCATCAATAAACAAACTGGTCCTGAATGCTACCAGGAAAATCTGAACTTTAAACAGCACACCATAAATCATTAGCTCACTGTCCTTATCTTGGCTCAGAGTCAGTGCCAGAATTGCAGGCATTCCTGGAGATAAGCAGAGTTACCCTGGCTAAGATCTAAGATAACTATCCTACACAATCTACCCTCTGACACTTGGTCCTGTCTTTTAAGTTATATGTTGCTCATTATTTTTTCTTCCCACTTTGACTATTTATAGGAAAAAGAGAAAGAAGGACATTTTTCCAAAGTAAAGCTATCTCCCAATGAGGTATATATATTGTTTTAAAAAATACTTGAAATTTTTACCTAAGAAACATTTACCAAATTTTCAGCAAAATGTGCGCATAAACATGTACAAGTTTAACAAGTTTTACCTCCTTCCACCACTGAATTTTTTTTATGAGAAGGGAATTGCTTTTTTAAAAATTAAGATATAGCCGGGCGTGGTGGCGCATGCTTGTAATCCCAGTACTTTGGGAGGTGGAGACCGGAGGATCCCGGTTCGCGGCCAGCCTCAGCTCTCTCGCTCGCTCTCTCCCTGTCTCTCTCTCTCTCTCTCTCTCTCTCTCTCTCTCTCTCCTTAGTGAGGCCCTCTGCAACTTCGTGAGACCCAGTTTCAAAATAAAGTATAAAAAATAGGGCCGGGGGCGTAGCGCGGAGGTAGAACGCCCCTGTGTTCAATCCCCGGCACCGCAAAAAAAAAAAAAAAATTAAGATATAATTTACTTTTATAATCTACTTTTTTTTTTTTGCAGTACCGGGGATTGAACCCAAGGGCATTCTACCTCCAAACTACACCCCAGCCCTATTTTTTGTTCTTTATTTTGAAACAGGGTCTCACTAAGTTGCGGAGGGCCTCACTAAGTATCTGAGGCTGGCTGCGAACCCAGTCCTTCCTGTCTCAGCCTCCCAAGTACTGGGGTTACAAGCATACACCACCACGCCCGGCTTTATAATCTATTTTTTAAAATTTCACTCTTTAAGAATTTTTTTTATTGGTGCAATGTAATTATTCATCTTAGATTCAAAGTAATACAAACATACATGCACAGAGAACTTGGTGTATTTCCCTCCATATACCCAACCCCTCCTTCTTCCCTGCCCATACATGTTAGTGAGATTGGTAGTGATACTTTCTTGTGTGGACATAACCTTATTTGAACTGTTCCCTTCTTCAATTCTCATTTTTACCCCTCCCCACCCCCTTTCCCAATCTCCTTCCACTCTTCTACTGGTTTCTCTCCTGATTTGACTGAAGTCCCTTTTGTTTCCTATTTTCTCTCTAGTTTCCACCTATGAGAGAAAACATACAACCCCTGACTTTCTGAGAGTGGCTGATCTCACCTAGCACAATAGTCTCTAGTTCCATGCATTTTCCTGCAAACAACATAATTTTGTTTTACTTTATGACTGTGTAAAATTCCATTGTGCATATATACCACATTTTCATTATCCATTCATCTATTGATGAACACCTTGGTTGGTACCAAATTTGGTTATTGTGCATTGTGCTGCTATAAACATGGGTATGCATGCATTGCTATTATATTTTAACTTTAATTCTTTTGGAAAGATACCAAGGAGTGGTATGACGGTCATATGGTGATTCCACTTCTAGTCTTTTGAGGAACATCCATACTGATTCTTCATAGTTGTTGTACTAATTTATAATCTCACCAACAGTGTGTGAGGGTTCCTATTTCTCCACATCCTCACCAGCATTTATTATTGCTGTATTCTTGATGATTGACATTTTTTTTGTGGTACCAGGGATTGAGCCCAGGGGCATTCTACCTCTGAGTACACCCCCAGCCCTATTTTTATTCTCTATTTTTTTTTTTTGCGGTACCGGGGATTGAACGCAGGGGCATTCTACCTCCGCGCTATGCCCCCGGCCCTATTTTTTATACTTTATTTTGAAACCGGGTCTCACAAAGTTGCGGAGGGCCTAACTAAGGAGAGAGAGAGAGAGAGAGAGAGAGAGAGAG
>PVJS01018238.1:0-35147 GCA_004027185.1 Glis glis | reverse complement strand
AAGTTCAGGAAAGAGCTGGCTCTGAACTCCGTCCCACAGAGCCTTCGGGTTAGCTGAGAACGAACCCTTCAGCATCTACAGGAGCCACTCAGACTTTATGGTTTCATTTTCCCAGAAATACACCTTTGGGGGCCTCAGATTCTTTCCAAAAATCACAACCAGACTTATGAACTTGAACATCCCCACCCTTCCACCTCCCCTGGTTCCTCCAGAGAACTACAAAATAAAAAGGGCCAGTCTGCCCCGCTCCCGGTCCTCTTCTTGGCCGTCTCTTCTTCGTGGCTGCAGTTCCGACGTGACAGTGACGATCCAGCGCCGGCCTCTGTGGGCTGTCACATGATTGCACAGCACGAGTTTTGTTTCCGGGCCTTGAAAGAAACAAAGAGGATCTGACGGGGGCTGAAGAGTGCAGGGTCCTGACCTTAACAAGTGTCAGGAGTGGCGGGGGGTAGACAAACCAGCATCATCAGGAGGGAGAGACACAGGACTGTCCTCAAGGCTCGCGGGAAACGGCCACCATGGTTCACACTATACAGCTTCCAGTGCTAGTCTGGGAGCCTTACCTCTTTTTTGTCATGGCCTATTTTGCTACCAAAAAGTGTAAAAAAATTCCTGTGGTTAGGCTAGGCACAAGCAAAAAATCAATAATGTAAACTGGATTTGCTGAATATCTTAATTTTCCTCCCTCTTGTCTTCAAACGATGTTATCTGACAAGCCTGATAACATTTGTTCTTGGGGGATGGTCTTCCGGAAAACAGAGGTCGTCCTGCTCTCGTCACACTCCCGCTCACTTTCTGGCCACAGGCTGTCCTCCGAACCCCAGCTGGCTCCTCCCTCCAATGTGCAGGCCAAAGTATACGCGAATACACAGACCAGGTACACTCCATCTCTACTGCTGTGCAACAATAGGCCAGGAGCACCACGCCTACTCACGGAGATGTGAGCTCTGCCCCGAAGCAAGAGGCAGACAGCAGGAGCCATCCTACAACAGAACAGCACTGCCAAGGGGAGACGAGCCAGAGGCCCAAGAACCTCCTCAGAAAGGAGGCTGCTGGCATCCAGAGCACTTTTAACTGGTTGCTCAGCCCAGGGAGCAACGAGGGCAAACCCCTGTTGAGTAGAAGTACAACCAATGGACTGAGAAACCAGCCAGGCCCAGCCGAGGAGCAGAGAACCTGCCATTATCACCGGGGCCTGAGGCACTCGCCCTGGGCTCCCACTTCCTCAGGAGTGGAACCCATATCCACCCTGATTAAATAAACTAAAAAGGACCTGCCCACAGTGGACAGCGCCAGAAGAAACAAGCTGCGACAGTACCGTGGGAGGAAACGCCCAGGAGAGCCAGGCCATAGCTACTCACAGTTTTATAGAAGGCTTTAGACTGTGTTCCCAGTACTTCTGATTTGGACACCAAGTCATCGAGCTTCTCGCCTCGCTCTAACAAAGACTCCATGGTGTTGTGCTGGACAAAAGAGAGAAGAGAACTCTGTGCTCTGTCCAGCAAGCGACTGTCGACAAGAGCTCTCGTGGAGTTCAGTGGCGAGGGAAGCACCTCTTCTGGGCTCCTCTCCAACCCAGACACCACCTCTTAAGTGTCAGGACTGGGTCCCAGAACAGTATGGTCCTGGTGGATGGAACAGGACCTGGTGGCATCACCATGGAATCTAGCTCTCACTGGAACAACACCTCCCCCAACTGTCCTCATCACAGACTCAGATAAGCACCACTCTAGCGAAGCCCATGCACGTGCATATTTGTATTTATACACTGGCCTGTGTGCACGTGTGCACCAAGCACATACACGACCACATGCACACACACTCGTGCAGGGTGGATAGGAGGTTTTGTGGGAAGAGAAAAACATAGCTGGGCAATGTATGGTTAAGAGGTTGGATGGTGCCCGTCCCCCATCCATGTCCACCCAGAACCTGTGAATGTAACCTCATTTGGCAATAGGGTCCTTGCAGATGTCATTAGTTAAGATAAGGTCTAACAGATCAGAGTGGGCGCTTATCCAATGACTGGTATCCTTTAGAAGAAAGCAGAAATGCAGACACAGAGTAGGCCGAGTGACTACAGAGGCAGAAACTAGAGTGATGTATCTACAATCCAAGGACACCAAAGACTGCCAGCAACCACCAGAAGCTGGAGAGAGGCCTGGAACAGACCCTCGGGGCCTCCAGAAGGAACCAGCTCTGCCCACACCTTGATCTCAGAGGACACATTTCTGTTGGTTTGAGTCATCCAGTTTGTGGGTATTTGTTAACAGCAGCTACAGGAAACTAACTCAGTGGTAGGCTGTGCCATCTGATCTAGGAGCCACAGAGAGTTATCAAGCACTTGAGATGAAACAAGTTTAAACCGAGATGTGCTTCAAGTGCAAACACACAGATTTCAGAGATTCTGGCTCAGCATACACAATACCCCATCAATGACTTTTTATACTGTTTATATGTTGAAAAGATAATACTTGGATATACTAAATAAAAATACTAAAATAAATTTCAACTACTTTTGTCATTCTAAAACATGGCTCCTATAAAATTCAGAATCACGCACAACTCATATATATATATATATATGGTATAGTATATTATATTCCGACTGGGCAGCATTGTGACAGAACATGTCCTGTCCTAAATGTCATCTCTACAAACATCTGCACTTAGGAAATGGAAACACCAAGCCCTTTTTGAAAGGGTACAGGGATGGATGCCCTCAGAAGAGCCAGCAGCCACAAAGAAGCAATGGCTCACTGGCTTCTCCCAACAACCACTGCTAGGGCAGCTGCATGCACACATGAACTGTACAGGATAAAGAATTAGCAAGTCTTCTTTATCCCTAAACACAGGTAAGTAACTCAATTTTTAACATAAAAAGCTAGCTGGATTAAGATATGGACACCAAAAATCCAGACTTTACAAATGCAGCTAGATCAGGGCTGGCTGAACTTGGCTTGCCTGCTCTCCAGTGGGGAGAGGAAAGGGTTCTGTGGTTCTCACACACTCAAAGTCAAGCAGCACAAGGAAGACAGGGCAGGGCAGAACACACGGAGACCACCACCTCGGTGACCACAGCCCCAGAGTATGCAAAACACAAACCCAAGACATACACATCTAACTTTCATTCCAGAGCTGTGTTACTCAGCCCATAGTCCAGCGACCTACATGTGAAGCCCTGCGCTAGTTTAACAGGATGCAGGTCCCCAGCCCCCAACCAGAAAGTCTGAGCCCAGCCCAGGAGATACTGATGCCTGCTGAGGCTGGGCCAGGGTGGCCAGGAGAGCTTCACATCAGTGGCGGGATTTTTTGTGTGTGGTACTGGGGACGGAACCCAGGGGCATTCTACCTCTGAGCTACACCCCCCACCCTATGTTTTATTCTTTATTTTTGTTTTTGTTTGTTTGCTTGTTTGTTTTGTGGTACTGGGGACAGAACCCAGGGGCGTTCTACCTCCGAGCTACACCCTCAGCCCTATTTTTTATACTTTATTTTGAAACCGGGTCTCACGAGGTTGCAGATGGCCTAAGTAGTTGAGGCTGGCCGCAAACCTGCAAGCCTCCTGTCTCAGCCTCCCAAGTACTGGGATTCCAAGCGTGTGCCACCACACCCGGCTTATTCTTTATTTTTGAAACAGTGTCTCACTAAGTTGCGGAGGACCTCACTAAGTAGTTGAGGCTGGCTGCGAACCTGCAATTCTCCTGTCTCAGCCTCCCAAGTACTGGGATTACAAGCGTGCGCCACCACACCCGGCTTGTGGTGGGATTTTTAGTTTTTTTTGGGGAGGCTTCATACCCATACATTTATTCATCATCTGCTGAGCACCAGTGTAAATTACATGTTGTCAAGTAAACAGGGATGGAAAGATGTCCCAGTGCTCACATGCTGGTCAGGGAGCTGTGTTAACAAGCAGTGACAAGATGACCTTTGGGAAGGTCTGAGCATGGGGATACTGTACAAAAGCCAGACCAAAGAGGGTTGAAGAGAGGACAAGGCACCGTCATGAGACTGTTAGGAAGTGTGCACTTCATCCTAGTGGCCTGAGAGCTGTGAGGAATTTTAAGCAGCAGGTGACAGATCAGTGGCTACTGACTGGTGGACAAGAGGTGATGGAACCAGTTAGAGGCAAAAGTCACAAGGACCAAACCTGAGGAGAAAAACAAGAGGGGTGCTCACACTCCACGTGTGCACAGAATTAAAAAAAGAAAAAAGTTAAATAGCCATTCCAAATCAGGAGATTTCAGATAAAAATGCAGGTTCCAGCTCATCTAGATGGGCTCGTGTTGCAGAACACAGCTCCTGTGGTCCATCAGTGTGCTTGGTCTGTCCCCTTGGACTTGGGTGCAACCTAAACAAAGGCACTGGTGGTGGGAATGAAGTACTACGAAGGGCAACCCTTAGGTCCCTGAAACTGCAGGCAAGGAGCAGCCGTGCAGAGGAGACTCGAGGGTTACACAGGTCCCCAACCTGGTCCCCTCCTATGATGGGCACTGTGAACCAAGACAGGGCACAAGAGGGAGAGTCTGATGCAAGTGGTGGGTGGCAGTCACCATCCTGGAGAGTGCAGCAGCCACTGTCTACACAAGGGCTGGCTCTGGGCATGCTCAGCTGGGGCACACCCCTCTGCCCTCAGGCCTCGGGGCTGCCCTCCACCCTCCTGCTTACCAGAATGATTTTGGTCTCGTCGAGCTCAGCCTGCACTTTACTCATGGGGTCAGCTTCTCGCGGGTTCTAGGAAAGAACCAAAGTAAGAACAGAGTCAGGACTGGAGTGGCTACCCGGAGACACACTCAGACTGAAGACTCTGGACTAATTTCTACGGTAAAAAGACACAGCCCGTCTAAACACATGACAGAGAAACAAAGAGCCTGCCTAGAATTTGGGTTCGAAGGCTCAGGGCTTCTCCAACAGAAGGTTCAAGAGAGAGCATTGGTAAAAGAAAAGAAGTGGCCAGACCTGAACTGTCACGGTGGCTGGCCCTTCCACGTCACATGGATTCGGGCTACATGGCCTCTAGAGGATGTTTTTTAAACCTACCTGGTATCTACTGAGGTGACCATCCAGGGCTGTGTACGGGATCGTAGCAGGGGATCCTACTGGCCAGCTTATGCTGTCGACCTGCTCGGAGAATTCACCTAGTACCTACAAAACGAAAGCACGCCTCAGCAAGTCTCTCATTGTGCTCGCCAGCACCCTGGGGAACAGGGGTGCCCCCCAAGAGCCTTGCCTGAGGCTCCCAGGCTCCCCAGAGCCTAGGAAGGGAAAAAGAGGACATCTAATGCCAAGGGGACAATCTAGGCTACAGTTCCTCTTTCTAAATGTTTCTTATCATTAAAACATACCCCAAGTAGCCAGGTATGGTGGCACATACCTGTAATCCCAGTACTTGGGAGGCTGAGTCAGGAGGATCACAAGTTTGGGGCCAGTCTTGGCAACTTAGGGAGACCCCTTTTCAAAACTTAAAATTTTTATTTAAAAGGGCTGGGGCTATAGCTCAGTGGCAGAATGCCTCTGGACTCAATCCACAGTAACACACACACACACACACACACACACACACACACACACACACACAGTGAAGTATACTAGGCCTAGAATGAACCTCACATCTGGGGAATGATAAAAGATTTTCACATTTTTTTTGCGGTACCGGGGATTGAATGCAGGGGCGTTCTACCTCCGCGCTACACCCCCAGTCCTATTTTTTATACTTTATTTTGAAACCGGGTCTCACAAAGTTGCGGAGGGCCTCACTAAGTAGAGAGAGAGAGAGAGAGAGAGAGAGAGAGAGAGAGAGCGAGCTGAGGCTGGCTGCGAACCCGGATCTTCCGGTCTCCGCCTCCCAAAGTACTGGGATTACAAGCATGCGCCACCACGCCCGGCTGATATTCACATTTTAAATGACAGATTTCCAGTGCACTGGTCCTCTAATTTTCAAAAAAGGGAACTAGGTCCTTTGGATTTAAGTAACCACTGGATTTCATGTGCTTGGAAGTGTTTTAGTGCTATGGGGGATAGGGTGATCCCTAGTCCTCAAGTTTATAATTAGTACCACACAAAGAAATTAAAGAATGCTCAGGTGCTAAGCCCCATGGAGCAAGTAACCTACATCAGGGGAAAGGGCTGCAGTGACTACAGGAACAATGTGGAGTGAGCAAGGGACCCTCAGCAGAAGCGCGGGGGGCAGAACAGCAGCTGTGAGAACCCAAGGTAAAGCTGGCTCTGTCCAGAGGAAAGATGCTGCAACCCAGCGGCCTGGACATGGGTCAGGCGAGGTGAAGAGTCAGTGGCAGGAAAGGAACCCGGGCAGGGATGCCAAGTTCTTTCTTGCTCTGGGCAGGGGAAATGGCTGAAAGTGTGGACTTTGGACCAACCATCCCTGTGCCTCGAGCACCGTCCAGATGTTCCACACTCATCGTCCTAGTCCAGGACAGCCACACTGCACTCTCACCTTCTCCAGCAAGGTAAAGGCCACCCGGGATGGGTATTCGTTGTCAGCAATGACCACACCTGCAAGATTGTCATTCCGGACGTAGACGTGGCACAAATACTCTAAGGAGACAAGAAATGAGACATATGGAGACGTGAGGGTTTAGACTGTTTTTAATCCTCCAAATCTAAGCTTCACGCTGCTGGCTCCTGCTTTCTGGGTTAAACAAAGCCACTTTCAAGCCCAACTCTCTGGGCAAGGTCTGTATACTCTCTGCGGCACAACTCCCTGGACCACACCTAGAACCCAGCCCAATACCCGCTTAGGACTGTAAGTGCCCAGGGGCCTCATGTGCAAAGTTAGGTTGAAATGAGTCACCAGGGGTGAGAAAACACAAGCCAGGCCACATGTCCCGGAGCATTTCCAGGTCACTCCCCTGACCTGGCAACTCATGGCCCTTTGAGGCTGAACTGTCCCCAGATTGGGGAAGCCGAGACAAAACACGCAGCCTCCCCTTTGAAACCTTTCTATGTTTTTTTTTTTTGGGGGGGAGGGTTCTACTTCTAAGCTACACCCCCAGACCTGCTTTATTTATTTATTTTTTATTTTGAAGCAGGGTCTCACTAAGTTGCTGACAGTTCCACTACTTGCTGGCCTCGAACCTGAGACCCTCCTGTCTCAGCCTCCCACATTATGGCAACACTGCTCTACCTGCTATAGCCTTTAGTGGGCAACTGGAGGGGGCTGTCTCGAAAAAATTAGCCACAGCTAGTTGCAGTGGCTCACACATGTAATCTCAGTACTTGGGAGGCTGAGACAGGAACATCAAAAGTTCTAGGCCAGCCTGGGCAACTTAGTGATACCATGTTTCAAAATAAAAAATAAAAAGGGCTGGAGATGTAGCTCAGTGGAAGAACTGGATTCAATCCCCAGTAACAAAAAAAAGAAAAGAAAAAAATTAGCCACTGCTGGCTGTCCAGCATCACTGCACTGAAGTTGTCATATAATCAAAAGGTATGGTTGTAAGAGGGCTTCTACAAAAGTCACAATCCACAGGATTGTTAATTTTCATCACTTTGAGAGGATTCAGAGATGACACAGCTAATCTCGTCCCCAAAGTAAGAGAAATATAAGGATACAGCTTACAAATAAGAACTTCTTGACCTTAAAGATCTGACCCAGAAGACTCCAATAATAAACAACAGAAAAACAAATAAAAGAGGAGGTAGACTGTGAGTCCCTGAAATCAGAAAAGGGCAGAGATCAGTAAAAACTGGGTTGAGGAGAGGGATGGAGAATTATTATCTGCTCTCCAGATTTTGTATACATTTTCAAATAAGCAAGACTCAAAATGGGGTCAAAATGCACACTCCACAGAAACTGAAAAGCTGCTCACTGTCTGAATAATCATTTTTAAGTCATACAGCTGGGAAGGGCAGACAGCCTGAAGGAGAACACTGAAATGCTCGTGAATCAATTTCAGTTCTGTGATGCTCACAGCAAATGGATCCCACATGGAGTGCATATACTGAATATTGCCTATGACATAATTGATGTTTATATCACCAATTCAATAACTACATCAAGTGACTTGAGGTCAGCACATGTGAGGTGGTCTTTGTTTCTGCCTAATGAAATTCATGTAACTCTTTCCTAATCTATATGTGTAACTTGTAAGTCTAAAATAAGTGCCTAAAAACTTACTTAAAATCTGAAATGAAAAGAAAATAATGATGGGTTTTTGGATTTCCAACTAACACCTTATTCTTTTTCGTGGGGCTCTCCAACTCTGGAGAGGAATGAGAAGAATATGAAGGCTGTTTATTGCTTTAAGAGTCAGACCCAAATTTAAATGAGTCCAAGTTTTAGGAGCAATTTTATCTAGGAAGCGCAAACTTGAACAGTGGGCACAGAATTCCATGCAAATGGAAAAGGAGGAGAGAAAAAGCTAGCAGAAAAGTGGGGTCCTGGTAGCTGTCTCCACATGCTGAGAGAGCCGAGTGCTGCCCAAGTGCGGCAGCCAGGCCACACACTCAGAAGTCGGAGAGTCCTCTTACCTTGTTCTTTGACAGAAGCTCTGCTACCTTTCGCTGAGCGCTCCACAATCAGTTGACTTGTGAAGGTCATGAATTCCTGCACACTAAGAAACACAGCACATACTTATTACCTCCCTCCAGTCATCTTGTCCCCAACACCATGGAAAGTGACCTCTGAGCTTACAAGTTAAGGAAACATTGCTTTTGGTTTCATTTCTTTCCCTCCCAACCTTAATAATAAAAACACTGTAAATGAACACAAATACAGATAATTATGAATCATCACATTCAAGTCACATCTGTTTGCTACCTAGCTTCCCATAACAACTATCTTTCAGACTTCTGGGGAATTTTCTTCAGGTTACAGCCAATGTAACATTTTAGTCAGAGCATGAGTTGGGACCCAGTGCAAAAGCAGGATGCAGCTCCTGCTCGCAAAGCCCCACTAGCTTCCAAGAAGCAGGACAAATATAAACTGCGCAAGAAAAACACTAGTGGCAAAAACGTCAGGCAGGTCTCTCTCTCACTTCAGAGGTGGCCCACATTCTCTCCTGAACGTGTATTTCTTACTTTTCTAAATAAACGTCTGTCTATGTCTCTGACTGGCGCATGCTAAAAAACAAAAAACGGTCAGGCAAATACAAGGCCAGTCACTGCTGCAGCCACACAACAGACCCTGGCAATGCCACACACCTCTGCAGTAAATGCTGGCCCAGGTCTGCTGGGGCTCACCCACAAGACAGCCTAAGTACTCTGAAAGAAATAGAAGGAAACAGCTTAGCCAGGACAAGGAAATAAAAAATAGCTCATACGGAGGCTGAGGGGAGGACAAGGTTCATCATGGATCCAACAGAGAGATCTGGCCAGAGAAGGAGTCACAGGAGATGGTCCAGAGAGAGTCAGAGAAACAGGTGCTAAGAAGGAGCCTCTGACTGGAGATGCAATATAAAGGGCAGCCAGAGCCATCAGAACGGGGTCCTTAATTGAGAGTCTAAACAAGGCTCTCACAGAGGCATTAAAAAGTCTGAAGACCCAACTCTGGGATCCTAGCTCCACACTCACTAGGTGTCAGGCAAGTTACTGCACTGTGCCTCATCTGTAAAATCAAGATTTGTGTGATGGTTAAATGCGTTCACACATGTAAAGCACTTGATATAATGCCTGGCACACACTACTGCCAGCTATTATTATCATGAAGAATGATATAATCAAAATAACTATAGAAAAGAAGAAAATAATCTTTAAAAAGTTAAGTCCTCCAGTAAGGAAGCCTTTGCAGTAAAAATAAAAAGACATAGTGCTTAGAACAGGACTATAATTAGACAAAGGAAAAATTGCATTAATTGTAAGAGCTTGTATACAAGGGCCAAAACAGCTAGAAAACTATTCAAAGGTTTTAAGTTTGAGGTCTGGTAATCATGGGGCATGAAGGATGATCTCACAAGAAAACAAGCTCGCCTGGAACACATACTGTTTTAAGAGACACTAGTAGAGAGGACCCTTTAGTGTTGTAGCTGTTAGTTATCTGAGACTAGTGTGGGTATTCCAAAGAAGTGACTAGTAAGTCCTACAGTGAAATCTCTGAGACACTTCAGTATAAATGGAAAGGAAAAGAGAAAAAGAACCAGAGCCAAGTTGACAAAAGTTCCATCAGAGAAAAGCCATAACACAGAACAGAGAATAGAGGCCACGGTAAATAAAGTGAAGTATCAAGAAGAACTTAGAGGAGCCAGAAGATGATGCAACAATCCCACTTCTGGGTATGTACCAAAGAAAACTGTAAGCAGGGTCTTTTTTTTTTTTACAGAACTGGGGATTGAACCCAGGGGCATTCTACCTCCGAGCTACACCCCAGCCCTATTTTTCTATTCTTTATTTTGAAACAGGGTCTCATTAAGCTGCGGAGGGCCTCACTAAGTAGCTGAGGCTGGCCGCAAACCCACGATCCTTCTGTCTCAGCCTCCCAAGTACTGGGATTACAAGCGTGTGCCACCATGCCGGGTTAAGCAGGGTCTTTAAAGAGGTATTTGTACACCCATATTCATGGCAACATTACTTATAATAGCTAAAATGTGGAAGCAACCCAAGTGTCCAAGTGAACGGGCAAGCAACATGTAATACGTACATAAAATGAAATATTATTCAGTCTCAAAAAGGAAGGAAATTCTGATACATGCGACAACATAGATAAACCTTAGGGACATTGTGCTAATTAAAGTAAGCCAGACACAAAAAACATACCTATTGATTCCACTTATATGAGGTCCCTAGAATAGCCAAAATCATAGAGAAAGAAAGTAGAATGGGAAGCCTGGAGTGGTGGCACACGCCTATAATCCTAGTACTTGGGAGGCTGAGACAGGAGGATCGAAGGTTCAAGCACAGCCTCAGCAAATAGTGAGACTCTCATCAACCTAGCGAGACCCTGTTTCAAAATAAAAATAAAATTGGGCTGGGGGTGTAGCTTGGAGGTAGAATGCCCCCAGGCTCAATCCCCAGTGACACACACACACATACACACACACACACACACACACACACAGTCAATGGGATTGCCAAAAACTAGGAGAGGAGGGAATGGGGAGTTAGCAGTTAATGGGCACGGAGTTTCAGTTTCACAAGAGGAACTATGGAGCTGAGTGATGTTGATGGTTGCACAACATTATCAATGATTTAATACTACTGAACTGTACTTTTAAACATGGCTAACATGGTAAATGTTGTGTTTTAGCAGAGTGAAAAAATAATTTAAAAAAGACACCCCTCCCCCAGCTCGGAGGTAGAATGCCCCTGGGTTCAATCCCCAGTACCGCAAAATAAAGACCCTGCCAAAAAAAAAAAAAAAACAGTTTCAACCAAGTAACAGAAATTGTTTAGACCCAGCCAGCAAGCCACTGGCAAAGTACTCTCATCAAGAACAAACAGTTGCACTGAAGCAATGAAAACAGGATCCAAATGGCAGATTCCATCAGACTCTGAGACTGCCTTCTTTTTTGCCTGAGTCACTCTACCCTCTCCCATGAATGAGCTGGACATGTCTTTAGAACCTCTAAAACATACCCTCCTGCAGTTCAAAAGCCTCTAAGCCCTACAGAGTCCATGCTTCCAAATCTTCAATGTAGAAGCCTTTTGTACCACTTAAGTCCAACCACTAAAAAGTGGACAAGCTGGGTTTGAGTCCTAGCTGGTAATTATGGTGTAATGTCTCGGGGCTTCAGTGACTTCACCCACAAAAAGAACACACCAGTATCTCGCATACTGAATTTCTGGGAATTCCCACAAGAAAGTACAAAGATGGCTCTCAAGAAACAACTCCCAGGCTCCCAGGTCTGAATCACTGATTAGGTGCGAGGTGTTGATTAAACATAGAGATTTTGGGGACTCAAGCTGGCAGTTCAGAACCTTTGGGTGTGAACCCTAGAAACTCATCTATTTCAAGATCCCCTTCTAATCCTCATGCGACAGAAATCTGGAAACTCCTGAGTACAGGACAATGTTCTGGAACGGACTAAGCCTTTTACAAGGAAATGTGGATGATTTCTCGGAGGTACAGCTGGCTCGCGAGGAGGCCTTGGGCGGGTTCCACCGCGGAGGCCGAGCCGTACCCCGGGCCGTACCTGGGCTCCTCCCGACCCCGGCCGGGCGCCACGGCCCGCTGCCTCACCTAGACCGCTGGAAGAAACTGAAGGAAGACACGTCGTACGCGGCTTTCAGCAGTACCGCCTTGGGATCGCTTTTGTAGAGGACGCTGAGGCTGTAGAGCTTCATGGCGCCGCGGCTTTCGGCCGCGGGCCCCGCTCCCGGAGAGCAGCGCGGCCACCGCCCCTCAGGACCGCCGCCGCCTCACCGCCTCCCAGCCGCCCGCTGCTGACGGGGCCGCGCCGGCTTCCTCCTCCGGCTCGGGGTCCTTCCGCTTCCGGCCTGGCGCTGCTCCGGAGGCCTGAGGGAGGGAAGGGAATGCTTGTGTCATGCCCCGGAAGCAGAAAGTAGCAACCGGAAGTGCGACGCCGCCAGGGGCGGGGCGCATGCGTTTAAGGTAGGGAGAGGGGCGGGGCGCATGCGTGTAAGCGGGGAGGGGGGGCGCATGCGTGTAAGCGGGGAGGGGGGTGCCTGCGTGTAAGCGGGAAGAGGGGCGGGGCGCATGCGCGTAAACGGGAAGAGGGGCGGGGCGCACGCGTGTGAACCTGGTCTCGCCCTCTGTCTGGGAGGAGGAGGCCTTGGAGCGCTGGCAGTGCTGAGGGTGCTCATCGGTGCGGTCTGCTGCTGCTCAGTAGCTGCTACTCCGCCCCTGGGCTGTGACAGCAACCCATACCTGCCTCTTGGGCAGAGAGATCCAGAGCAATATCCACATCCTCATTCTGTAAACCTTGCTCAGGTGCCAACTCTTCTCCCGACAAGTTTTATAAATCAGATCAGTAGAGGGGGCGACCTTTTATTCCAGCGTCCTCCTTCATGGGCCTGAAGGTGCCTTCGGGTTTTGGATTGTGCCTGCTCCTATGGTAGTCCGTCCCGGGCTACATGGGATTGCTCAGCACGAGGCTCTGAACACCGTGCCTCTGCTTCGGTTCTGACTTAGGACCTTAAGAGTTGCAGACTCGCCTCAAATACTGCAGAAATGCAGATTTACACTGCGAGAAGCAGTTTGGTGCACAGTGACATGGAAAAGTTAATTTTGAGTTGTTGAAGTCAGCGCAAGTCAATGGATGGAGATGAGTGAGGCAGTCCCCTGAGGGTGCCACTTGTTGCCCCTTTCCTGTGCACCAAATGATAGGTATTCAGAAAGGCCTTTGGTGCCCTGCCCACCTGTAGTCCCAGATAGCCTGGAGGCTGAAGCAGGAAGGTTGCCTGAGCCCAGAAAACCAGGGTCGGCCTGGGCAATATAGGGTGACCCAACACCCCCCACCACCACCACCCAAAAAAAAGAGAGTAAAGAAATCTTTGAAGTGTCCCTTATCATCATGTTAGAAGCAACCAGTTCTATGATGATGGGAAAGAGGTGAAGTATTGAAAAACCAACAGCATCACTCTAAACAGTAAGTCAGGTTTCTCAGCCTCCAGCACTATTGACATTTTCTATTGGATGATTGGGGGAGGAGGCTCTCCTGCGCATTGTAAGCAACATCTCAGGCCTATCTATCCACTAGGTGTCAGTAGCGACTCCCCTGTTGTGGCAACCAAAAATGTGATCAGACATTGCCAGATATGTCCTAGAGCAGTGGTTTAGGAAAACATTGCTCTAAATAATTTCCTGGCCAAGGAAGTTCCCACTCCCTGCCTTTGCACTCAGCGCTCACCAGCGCTCTTCCCTGGGTATTCCTAAGTGCAGCTGTAGAAAGGGCTTTTCCACATCCCTCCAATTTGATGCTAAACATCAGGGACAGCCATTGGCTATGGCCAGGCCCAGCAACCTCAATCATGAACACACTGGTCTGACAATCCAGGGGGCTGGGTGCTCAGACACAGTTGCCCTACAGGGGGCATGTGAGAGCCGATTCTGAAGAAAATCTCCAGAGCCCCTTGTCCTTCACCACCCAGATTTGTACAAAAGATCCAGGAGGCCGGGCGTGGTGGCGCACGTTTGTAATCCCAGTACTTTGGGAGGCAGAGACCGGAGGATCCGGGTTCGCGGCCAGCCTCAGCTCTTTCTCTCTCTCTCTCTCTCTCTTTAGTGAGGCCCTCTGCAACTTCGTGAGACCCGGTTTCAAAATAAAGTATAAAAAATAGGGCCGGGGGTGTAGCGCGGAGGTAGAACGCCCCTGGGTTCAATCCCTGGTACCGCAAAAAAAAAAAAAAAAAAAAAAAAAGATCCAGGAGGACAATGCTTGGATGGAATAAATCCGGTTGATACAGCCATCCTCAGGTTTCCTTAATACCAGGCACTTTACATGTGCTACCTCATTTAATCCTCACTAAAACAGGAAGACATTACTATCACTTTACAGACATAGAAATAGGTTCAGATTAAGAAAATTGCTAGTTAAAGGAAGATTGGGGTTCAAACATGAACAGCGAAATGCTTAACAAACTCTCTTACAGCCTAACTCTACTCCTGGCACCTCTCCCTGCTTCTCTCTGGCCTGCTCAGCCTCCACTGCCCTCAGGAAGACTCACTCAGCGACATGGTTACAAACTTCCCAAGCTCAGTCACCGTACTACAAAGCAAGACCTGTCTTCCACTCCACAGCCTAGCTATCATCCAATTGGGATTCAGTCCCAGCACTGCCGCACCACAAAACCACAAATATGAGCAAACCATTACCCTCTCCAAGTCTCTTTCTCTTTTTAAAAATATGTTAAACTAGAAAAATACCCTTTCTATAGACATGTTGTTAGGACAGATAAAACATTACATTCCAAGCTCCAGTCATTATACATATTTAACCAGTAACAACGATGATTATTTGTATTGTTATTGCTAAAACAAAAAGGAGGAGAGATCATGGTGGGTTGAAAGTATCCTACAGACTGCAGGAGGGAGAGATATGAAGGTAGGCTGAGATCTATGTAAGGTCCATAGATTAGACAATAATGTTATGCCTGTTTTCATGTCTTAATTTCAGTCACTGTGCTATGGTTATATAAGAGAATTCTTTGTTTTTAAGAAATACAAATATCCAGAGGTAAAGGAACATCATGTGTGCAACTTACTCTTAAAGCATTTGTGTGTATACGTGTGTGTGGGTGTGTGTGTAAAAGATAAAGCAAATGTAGTAAAGCAAATGTAAGGAATCTAGATGAACAATATCCATGAATTCCTTGTACTGTTCTTGCAACAGTTCTGTAAGTCAAAAATTACAGGGATAGAAAAAATTCCAGGCACAGGGCACTGAGATGATGAACACGGCATGTGCAGTTACGGGGTGGCACAGTCCAGGCTCCCCCTTGGGTGCTGCGCCCTAGAAGAAAAGCCCCTCTGCAGGCAGAACTAGAGTAACAGCTTCCATTACCTAGGCCTTATGAGTTTGCCCCACTGAACAAGGCAGACACCCACCCACCTGTACAGCCGTGCCCGGCTCACAGGAGGTGCCTGCCCTGGCTGTACAGCAGAACTCCGGGGGTGAATCAGGTGAAAGCAAACCAAGGGTCATACCCCCAGGATTCCCAGTTCAGGTGGGGAGCCCAGCCATACCATGGCATCTGCTCCCACACCGCCTCGCCCAGTTAGCCAAGGCCCTGACTGGGCTGTTTCACTCTAAACATAATGTGAGCCTCCATAGCTTATACAGGAAAGGGGCCACCCAGGCGGTCAGGCTCCATGCCCTGATTAGTCTAGTCACCAGGCCTCAGGTGCAAGGATTTTTCTTTTTCTCTTTTCTTTTCCTTTCTTTTCATGGTGTTGGGGATGGAATCCAGGGCCTCACACATGGCAGGCAGAAAGTGGAAGAAAATCTGCAGAAAACATGAAGAGGGGCAGGCAGACGAGAGCCTGCAAGGGTGTCCCCTGCTCTACAACCTCTGCCCCTCCCACGGCTCCACGGGTCTGGGCCCCACCTGAGAAAAGAAAGGAGGATGTAGAGGGAGGGCAAGAAATGAGATCTGTCCTCAGAACAGCTGGGTGCACCAAACACAACCTAACAAAGGATGGCAGCAACCGCAGAGAAAAAGTCTCAAAAGGAAGCTACACCACAGACCGCGGATGCTGCTGGTCCAGGCTAAGTCCTCGCTGCCCTGGCACCATGTGGTACCCCACACCTGAGCCAATCAAGCAGAGACCCTACTGATTAGCCATTGGTTAACACACAGCACCTGACCCAGGCCTCAGCCAATTAGCACTAGCTATCCAGTAGGCTCCTACCTCACACCATACATTTAAAAAAAATAAAATAAAAAAGAATTTGTAAGAGCAGACAAGAGGATTTGGACAAAAGGCAAGAACATGAGGTACACTCTCAGAATGGTGGGATGCACTAAAAATGTTGAACATACTTTTAAAACTTTTTGGAAAAATATTAGCAGAAAATGTGGAAGAACATTCTTATAATTTGGGGTGAAACGTGCTTTTCTTAATAATGTGTGAAGCCCCAAAATTTAAAAAATGAAGATTGATACTCATAAAAAGTGGATACTTCTGTATGATGGAAGATTGATCAAGCTGTAAGTTTAGACTGGGAAGATGCAGCATATTTGGCAAACAAAAGATTAATAGATATTGTAGATGGATTATAAAAATGGTTTCCATAAATTAACTGGTAGAAAATAGTTCAATAGCAACATAGTTATAATACAAAGAAATCATCCTTAAAAGAAGAAATGCAATAACAAATAAACATATGAACAGGTTTCCAGCACTTTGCAATTCAAAAAAAACAGTGAGATTAGTGAAAAAACAAAGATTTATCACCTCAAATATCAACCAGGATGTAGCAAATTCTTATGGTGGCAAAGGTATTAACAAATTGGTGAAGCCATTTGAAGAGGCAATGTAGTCCTATCCGCCAAAATGTAAAATGTGTACAGCATTTGATCTAGCATTCAGCTTCTAGAACCATCTAAAAGAAACATTTGCACCTGCCTATTCTGGTGAAATACCAAGACTTCTATCTCAGCCTGTTGGCAATGCTGAACACTGAAACCACCTCCACCACTATCAGTGGGAGGTGGATTGTGAAATGCAGTTTTCTATCCCTGAGAGATCTCGCTCCTCACCTCCTCGTGCCCTCTGCTGGATCTCAGCGATGCCTGGGAAGTGGCTCAGGGCTTGGCCCCATTTGGAGCCATCCAACACAGTAACCAGCAGCCACATCAAGTGCGGGAAAAATGGCCGATCCTAATTGAGAAGCTCGCTAAGTGTGAAACTCATACCAGATCTCAGAGTCCTAGGTCAGAACACCACTGTTGTTCCAGACTGTTGAATGAACGCCCCCAGCCAGCACGTGAGGTTGCTCTAGCACCCTGGCCTCCTGCACCCTGGCCTCCTGCACCCTGGCCTCCTGCACCATCTGCCCGGCCTTCCTACTGCACGGACTGACCTCTCCAGGGGCCTTTGGGCTGCAAGGGTGAGAGTGGGTGAGTGTCCTGGGCTTCCCAAGCGGGACAGGATGTGCACACTGTAGGCCTCAGCTGGGCTCCTGCAAGAAGCCCCCTGGTGGTCCCCAGCTGGTGCCTGCCCCAGGGTGCCTGCCCCCTTTTCAGGTTTCCAGACACGGAGGCCTCTGCTCCTTAGACAGGAGTGTGGGAGACCTTGAGACGCTGGCCTGGGAACTGAGCAGGTGGTAAGTCTTACCAGGCTGGCGGTCGCTGGGGTGACCAGGTGACGGAGCAGTCACCATGGTGATGGGGATGGAGGCCTTTGGCCATCAGTCCCAGTTTTCTGCATGGCAGCTCTAATGACAGAATGGTCACCTTGGCAACCACGGGCCCTCTCAGGAGCACAGAGGCCCTGCAGGCGAGTCCCCTACTGCACACCTGGCCGGAGCAGGAAGCACTGGGCGAGACCGAGCCTGGAAAGCAGGCTGGGGTGTGAGGGACACAGTGACCTGTGGCCTCATTACTCAAAAGCCATCGCCAGGCCTCTGGAGGGGACTTTTCTGCTGAGTCTGTCTAGAGGACACGAAGCCTTGCTGCTCAGCACAGCGGGAGAGAAAGCCGACTGGTGCTGAGGACACTGCCCCAGGGCCCCATGGTCCGGCTCAGGGAACACCCAGCCTGACACAGCCTCTGCGGAGAAGGGTTCAGAAGAGAACAATGAAAAGGAGGAAACCCTAGTCCATCCTCAAGCCAGACCAGCCTGAGGGGGACTCAGTTCTCCCAGAGGCCCGGGCAGGCCTGACCAGCGCCGGGGAGAAGCCTGGGGGATTGCTGCTTTGGAAGTCTGGTGGGGAACGCTGGGGCCCAGCTCACCCGGGCTGGCTGCTGTGCAGATGCTGGATGACAGAGCCAGGATGGAGGCCGCCAAGAAGGAGAAGGTAATTCTGGCTCCTGGGGCATTCTGGAAGCGTCCATTTGCATGTACCCAGCCCTTGGTTCGTTTGGCACCTACAAGGGTTTGCACCTCAGAATTTGATTTAATACACAGGCTCTTTAAGAAAGATGTGGCTCAGGTACCTTGTAGGGCAGGAAGGCCCCGCTTCCTACATTGGCCCTGCAACCTGGGAGTCAGGCTGTGGGAGGCCCAGGAAGCAACCTCCACTGAGGAGAGGCTGTGGAGGTTCCGAGCCCCAGCTAGGGGGGTTGAGACCTGATTTTGAGACAGTACTCAACAGACATCATGACAGGTCAGAGGCGCCTGTGCTTCCTCTTCCTTGCTGGAAGTACGTCACAGGGAGTCTGAGGGCTGAGGCTCCTGGTGAGGAGTATAGAGGATGCAGTTTTTCTAGCAACAAAGAGATCCTCTGAGCCAGCGCTGGGCCGTCATGAGCAAGGAGAGCGATGGGGCAGGGGCATTTGCTGTGAAATGTTAGGGAGCACACACCCATGTCATCTATGCTGGGGACCGAGCAGAATGGGGAAAGACAGGATTGGTGCGCAGGATATGACCACTTTGGGCATGTTTTCCTCTGGCTGCTCTCCCCCTCCGTGTGAAATGACAAAGTCAGCATAAACACCGGGCTCGTCAGCTTCTGGCGGAGCTAATGATGTTAAGAGAAAAACAACCAGCCCAAGTCAGAGGGCGCACGCGGCACGGGCAGTGGACAGGCCAGGGCCCCCGCCAAGCCCCACACCTGCCCGCCACTGTGCTGTGGTTGGATAAGAGATGCTGCCCAAAGGGGCCACTTCAGGCCACCTGGGGAGAAGGCAGGTGGTGTCTTTGATTGGCAGAGAGAGAGAGATGGCTGGAGATGGTGAGAGGTGAAGGTATGGGCTAGAGATCTGCTGCTTTTTCCCAAACTGCGAGAGAAACCAGGGTGTGTGCTTGTATCTGCTTGTGTGCTCCTGTGTACACAACGAATCACTTAATAAAGGCAGCAGCAGAGTTGTTGTTCCCAAAGCCCCTGCCTTAACAGCAGCTTGTGATACCTCTCAGGCTGGGTATCAGTTTTCACACTCTGAGGCTTTCCGTTTCTGCCCCATGCCCTTCCCATTTCTGCCCCATTGGGAGAGAGGGTGCTATTCCTGGCTGGGTCCGCTGTAGGCCCCAGGGCCCCAGGGGGCTCAGGCTCAAACTTTATGGGAGTATAAAATATGTCAGTGGTCAAGATAAACACTATTTTAACATGATATTTTTAAAGGATCAAAATTAATGCCAAGCCAGGTGTGGTGGTGCATGCCTGCAATCCCAGTACTTGGGAGGCTGAGACAGGAGGATAGCAGATTCAAAGCCAGCCTCAGGAACTTAGCAAGACTCTCAGCAACTTAGTGAGACCCTGTTTCAAAAAAAAATAAAATAGGGCTGGGGGTGTAGCTCAGAGGTAGAATTCCCCTGGGTTCAATCCCTAGTATCACACATACAAAAAATAATGCCAAAAAATTATGATGAACAAAATATGATATGCTAGATGAAGACAGGATGAGTATCACTAATTCCAGCAGCATGCAGCAGGGTCCAAATTCAGATGAGGGCTGTGGAGCTGCAGTGCCCACTCCCCTGCCCCCTGTCTGCTGGGCAAGGACTCACCCCTTATCTTGGGGGAGCCTAGCTTGGTTTTAGGATGATCTAAGCATCTGTCTCCTGTGAGCTTCCCAGGCCCACCAAGTCCAGCCCCGTGTTTCCTGGGAAGTACTGGCCCTGCCCAAGGCCACGCCTGACCCTGGAGCAATGGGCAATGGCTTCCTTGTACTTTTAAAGCTGTCCCTGAGATGTGGGCTGTGGCTGTATCGATACAGGCTCTTAGATGAAAAGATCTCATTTCCCTCTTTGATTGCTTTCACTCTTCCTTTCTCTGGTTGTGAGTAGTCATCTTGCCTGGACTGACCCGGATATCACCTTGGTCATTCCTTTATAATCTGCAGGCACACATGGTCTCAGTACCACATATAGTGGCTTCCTCTGTGGACGTCAGCTACCTCGGGGGAGGCCTAGTCCAAATAACATGTCCCATCACGCAGTCCCTTCCCATGGCTGCAGCTGCTGGGTGCCCACCACTGCTGGCCCGTTCCGTGGTATTTCTCTCCATCCCCTGATGGACCACCACTTTAGGTGGCCTGACCTAGGCCCTGGCATCCCCCTTGATGACTTTCTGGTCTATAATTTCATCCCCTCTCACTGTGGCCCTTCTGTTGGTCCAGAAGACAACTGGATGGTTGCATTCTCCATAGGTCACCTGGTTGGGGATGGGGGGCAGAATCCACAGCAGGTATGATGAGCTTGGCACAGAAAGTCGGGTGAGCACTTTGCAGGAAGGAAACTGAGGAAGTGACATTCTGGGTATATTGGCCAGCCCAGGCTGCCACAACAGATACTGTAGACTTGCTGCGTTAGACAACAGAAACTGTAGACTTGCTGCATTAGACAACAGCTCTTGTTTCTGTTGCTGCCTGTCTCTTTCTGTATCTCTTTCTCCTCTCTCTCTCTCTCTCTCTCTCTCTCTCTCTCTCTCTTTCTCTCTCTGTGTTGTGTCTGTCTGTCTTGTTCTGTCTCTCTCATTTCTGCTGCAAGAACCTCAGACAAACTGATCTTTTCAGAACCCGAGTCTAATAGACCTGGAAATGCAGTCCTAATAGGACAGCCTGTTGGGAACAAGATGGCCACATATCAGTCTCCTTCAGTCACTGCTGGGCTGCCGGCCCTCCTGACACCCACCCAGGCCTGGGCCTTGCCCACCGGAAGGAAGATGTTTTTTTGCCCTATATTCATCTTTATGCTTTTCTGTATATTTTTAATTCCTACCCCTCCTCCTCACAGAACTGCAAATGGTATTGACTCTCCTTGAAAATCCAGGTACCTGGGGCCCCTCCACAGCAGGCCCAGAGGTCAGCTCAGCTGCTGTCTCTACTTTTGCCTCATTGCGCTCCCTGGAGGTGTCAGGGGTGTCCCCAAGGCTCACAGGTGCATGGGTGCATGTGTGAGTCCATGTGGTGCGTGTGTTGGGGTACCATGACTTGAAGTCAGGCACAGGTGAGGACTGGCGTAGTCAAATGCGGAGGCAGATGACCTCAGGTAAGCTTCCCAGTTCCTCCCCAGACCCGTCAGCTTCCCACTTCCCGTCTCTATCTCCACAGGCTGCCGAGTGTTCAAACCCCTAGTTACCTGTAGCTCTTGCCACATCCCAGGCCCTGCTGAAGGAGCCCCTGCACCCCCGCACTGGGCTGTCTCTGGGGAGGTGAGCGCTGGGCTTCAGTGGACAGACAAGCACTGCAAGGCCAGCGGCTGTCACTCAGCTGCCCTGGGCCTGTGGCTGGTCACTGGTTGGAACAGGGATGTTCACCTTTACCAGCTGCTGAGAAGGGGAAGGAGACCTTCCTGTTAGAATGACCAGCTGTGGGGCAGAAAACAGCCTGGACTATAGGGAAGGGCGGACACACTCAAGAGGTGACACTCAGGTGACAAAGGGCCGTAGCCCTGGTGTTGGTCGTCCAGTAGGTAAGGGTGATGCCCTTCCCTGAGCCTTCCTCACAGTTCTGCTCCTTGGACCCCAACACACACAGCACACAGACACACATGCCCCAGTGAGTCTAAGAAGGGGGGCAGGAATCTGACCAATGCCATGCTCAAGGTTGCACAGGTGGAAAACTGCAGCCTGGCACCGGAGCCAGACCTCTGGATTTTGGAGCCATGGGCGCGGCCCAGGACCCCCACATGCACAGGTTCACTGCCGCTGCTCTGGATTATCCTAGTGGCCACTGTGCAGAGGCCTTTGCCAGGCAGCAAGTCTGGCAGCTCAAGGCCCTCTCGGGGTTCTGGGGCCAGTGAGAAGGGTGTTCCCTGCCCTGCCCCATGGCACTGCAAAGTACCTGCTGTGTGTCTGGGAAGCGCAATGATCCAGAACCACACTTAGTGACACAACACTTTGATGCATATGGTAGATATGAGATTAAAATGTAGCCGGGCATGGTGGCGCACACCTGTCATCCCAGTACTTGGGAGACTGAGACAGGAGGGTCATGGATTTGAGGTCAGCCTCAGCAACTTAGCGAGACCCTGTTTCAAAATAAAATAGGGTGCCAGGCGTGGTGGCACATGCTTGTAATCCCAGTACTTGGGAGGCTGAGACAGGAGGATCCGGGTTCACAGCCAGCCTCAGCTACTTAGTGAGGTCTCCGTAACTTAGTGAGACCCTGTTTCAAAATAAAGAATAAAAAATAGGGCTGGGGATGTAGCTCGGAGGTAGAATGCCCCTGGGTTCAATCCCTAGTACTGCAAAAATAAATAAATAAATAAAATAGGGCTAGGAGTATAGTTCAGAGGTCGAACACGAACACCCCTGGGTTCCATCCCCAGTGCCCACACAAAAAAAGTACATGCCCATCCCTGTGTATGGGACTGTTCTATTGCTACCGTAACAAATTGTCACAAACTTAGGGGCTTAAAACAATACTCACTTATCTTAAAGTTCTGGAGTCTGAAATTGGTCTCATGGGGCTAAAATTGAGGTGTCCGCAGGGCTGGTTCCTTCTGGAAGATGTAGAGAAGAGCCCATTTCCTGCCCTCTTCCAGCTTCTGGGGGTGACCAGCTTCTGTGGCTCCTCCATCTGCAAAAGCAGCAACTGCATCCCTCTCACCTCTACTAGTGACAGCACATCTTCTCTGTCCTCCTATCTCCCTCTTCCAATTTATTTATTTATTTATTTATTTATTTATTTAATTTATTTAATTTATTGTGGTACCAGGGATTGAACTCGGGCATTCTACCTCTGAGCTACACCCCCAGCCCTACCTTTTTTTTATTTTGAAACAGGGTCTCACTAAGTTGCGGAGGGCTTCACTAAGTAGCTGAGGCTGGCCAGGAACCCGGATCCTCCTGTCTCAGCCTCCCAAGTACAGGGATGACAAGCTTGTGCCACCACGCCTGGCTCATTTTATGATAACCCTTATTGAGTTTTTTTTTTTTTTTCGCGGTACTGGGAATTGAACCCAGGGGCGTTCTACCTCCGAGCTATACTCCCAGCCCTATTTTTTATACTTTATTTTGAAACCGGGTCTCACAAAGTTGCGGAAGGCCTCACTAAGTAGCTGAGGCTGGCTGCGAACCCGGATCCTCAGGTCTCCACCTCCCAAGTACTGGGATTACAAGCGTGCGTCACCACGCCTGGCTGATAACCATTATTGTTATGACTTGAATATAGAATGTCTCCTTGAAGAGCTCATGTATTGGCAATACAAAAATGTCCAGAGGTGAAGTACTTGGATCAGGGCTCTCAACTCATCCGGACCTAAATCCACTGAAGGATTAATCATGTGACTGGATGTACTGAGTGATAATTTAGGCAGGTGGGGCGTGGCTGATGGAGGCGGGTCACTTGGGGTGTGGCCTTGGAGACTAAATCTGTCTTTTATTGCTGCCTGTCTGTCTCCCTGCCTCCTGCCACCATTTAGCTGAGCTCAGCTTTTCTCTGCCACACCATGCTTCCATGATGTCTGCCATGGAGTTGGCCAACTATGAACCGAAACCTTTGAAACCAGGAGCCCCAGTAAACTTTTCTCCCCTATGTTGTTCCTGTCAGGTATTTTGGTCACAGCCATGGAAAAGCTATCTAAAACACTTATGATGACTTTGGGCCCACCCAGATTATCCAGGATAATCTCATCTGGAGGTCCTTAGTCAAATTATATCCACCAAGTCCCTTTTGCCACTAAGGTGATACATATACTGGTACTTTGAATTATCCTTGGATAACTTGAAGTACCTCATACAAAGAAATGTTATGTAAATAGTTGTTATTCTATTTTAGGGTATGGTGACGAAAGAAAAAGTCTGCACATGTTCAGTACACATGCTTTTTTTTTCTGATTTTTTTTTTTTTTTGCGGTACCGGGGATTGAACGCAGGGGCATTCTACCTCCGCACTACGCCCCTGGCCCTATTTTTTATACTTTATTTTGAAACCGGGTCTCACGAAGTTGCGGAGGGCCTCACTAGGTAGAGAGAGAGAGAGAGAGAGAGAGAGAGAGAGAGAGAGAGACAGGGAGAGAGAGAGAGAGAGAGAGAGAGAGAGAGAGACAGGGAGAGAGAGAGAGAGAGAGCTGAGGATGGCCGCGAACCCGGATCCTCCGGTCTCTGCCTCCCAAAGTACTGGGATTACAAGTGTGCGCCACCACGCCCAGCTTCTGAATATTTTTGATCCGTGGTTGGTTGAATCCATGGATACAGAACCCACTATGCACCACCTAACCCGGGTCCCCTCAGGTGAGGGCTTGGTGGCCAATTGCTACCATGGGCCAGGAACTGTGAGTGAGTAGCTCTCCCACCAGTAAGGGGTCCTCATGTCATTGGCAGAAAAAGCCCCACCCTCAGAGGCCGAGGTCCAGGACCCAGGTGGTTCCAACTATCTTAGACCCTAGAAGCAGAGACTGAGATAAGATCTCTAGTGTCTATGACTTATGAGTCCCTTTGAGGCAGTGTTTTTACTTTTGTACCTATCAGTCACTGGGGGCCCCTGGGGAGAGATTAGGGATTCCAAATTTAGCAAATAAATAAAAGTTCAAGATGCCCTGTTAAATTTGAATTTCATATAAACAACAAGTAACTGCTTAGTATATGTCCCAAATAGTGCGTGGTATACTATATTTTTTCTGGCAGCCCTAGAGAAACATAACCTCCCAGGTATTCCTTGCTGAGGTGGTTTCATAGTTGGGGAGCAAGCCCCAGGAGTGGAGCCCAGCCATGAGCTGTTAGCAGCCAGCCCTGGGCTGTGGGGAAGCGCTATGGCCCAGCAGGTGCCACAGCACCTATCGGAGTATTTGCAACCAGCAAGATCATTACATATGCATACAAACATTATTGAGTTCTTTTCTTTTCTTTTTTTTTTTTTTTTGGTACTGAGGATTGAACTCAGGGGCACTTAACCTCCAAACTACACCCCTCCAACCCTATTTATTTATTTATTTATTTATTTATTTTGCAGTACCGGGGATTGAACCCAGGGGCGTTCTACCTCCGAGCTACACCCCCGGCCCCATTTTTTATACTTTATTTTGAAACTGGGTCTCACGAAGTTGCAGAGGGCCTCACTAAGTAGCTGAGGCTGGCCGTGAACCTGCAATCCTCCTGTCTCAGCCTCCCAAGTACTGGGATTACAAGCGTGCGCTACCACACCCGGCCTTATTTTTTATTTTGAAACAGGGTCTCACTAAGTTTCTGAGGCTGGTCTCGAACCTTTGATCCTTCTGTCTCAGCCTCCCAAGTACTGGGGTTACAGGAGTGCACCATTACACCTGCCTACTATTGAGTTCTTTAAGGGACAAATAATTAGGTAGGTGGTGATTGAAATGCTTTCTATCATGTGGAAATACTTAGTGGGCTGCTATATCTAGAGTTTTACTGATATTTGGGAATTAGGTTCATGGATAGGCATCATGCTTTTTCTCATTTACAACCATGGAGTATCCTGATTGTGTGTGTGTGTGTGTATGTGTGGTACTAGGAATTGAACCCAGAGGCATTCTACCTCCGAGCTATACCCCCAGACCTATTTTATTTCTTATTTGGAAACAGGGTCTCACTAGGTTGCTGAGAGCCTCACTAAACTGTCGAGGCTGTCCTCGAACCTGCAATCCTCCTGTCTCAGCCTCCCAAGTACTAGGATTACAAGCATGCGCCACCATGCCCGGCTGGAGTATCCTGATCCTATGGAGTAATCCTGCTATGTGCAAATCAATTCTCCAATACATTTTCAAAATGGCTGCAAAGGTCATGCTTATGGTTCATCCACCCAGGAAATCCCAGGGCAGTACAGGCTCTGGAGCAAGTCAGCAGATAAAGCAGACTGCTTCCCTTGACCCTTTCAGACACAGCCCGGCCCCTGCATCACACCACCCCTGAGAAGGGCAGCCCCTTGGACTTCGGCGAACTGGCCCAGGTGGGTCAGGAGGATCAGTGGTCAAGGAAATTCTTGACTTGGGGGCGACCGGACAGCACAGGCCAGCCTCTGGCTGGGGAGGGGAGCAGGTTCAGGGTGACTGAGCAGATCTGGGGGTCTGGGCTGCAGCTCAGGAGGGAGCTAGTGCTCTCTCAGCTTCCCCTGGGTGGTGTCAGGTTGGAGTGCTTACCACAGAGAAATCAGCCTTTTCCAGCACAAAACTGGGGTTCCCTCCTCCTGCAAGCTTCTGCCTCACCTGCTCCCCTGACCCCAGACCCCACCCATGGTCAGGACCTTTTGTGTCCTCCTTACTTGGTTTCTCTTCGTGTGTGTGTGTGTGATTGTGTGTGTGTGTTGTGTGTGATACTGGGGATTGAACCCAGGGGCATCTACCTCTGAGCTACACCTCCTGCCATATATACATATATATATTTTTTCTTTTTTTGAAACAGGGTCTCACTAAGTTGTGGAGGGCCTCACTAAGCAGCTGAGGCTGGCTGCGAACCCATAATCCTCCTGTCTCTGCCTCCCAAGTACTAGGATGACAAGCGTGCGCCACCCTCCTGGTTCATTTCTGTCTCTTTAAAGCCTAATGAATGACTTGTTCACCCTCCTGTGTCAGTTGGGGCCATAGATTGTGCCAGACTCCTTGACTAAACTGAGTTCATCAGTCGATTTTTGCATCTCCGTGATCAATAGTCCAGAGGTCTCAGGCTCTCAGTCTGATGTGGTGCTCTGGGTTAGCTTTTCTGATTCTCTTGGCTGCCAAATATCTCCACAAGCTTCAGCAGTTCAGACAGAACCAGCAATGTTCCAGAAGCAAGAGCAGGTGGGGCTTTTCCCACTGTGTCACCCAGAGGCCTCGCAGTCCAGAAACCAACCCAGCATATGAGAGCAGGTAGGATGAGTCAGGCAGGCCCATGCCCTGGTGCTGGGCACAATGCCACCTGACCCTGAGCAGAACACAGGACCCTGGGCAAGAAAGAAGGAGGCACTGACTTGGAGAGCAAGAAAGTGTGTGCTCTGCCAGGCGTGATGACGCAGGCCTATAATTCCAGAACTCTGAGAGTTGCAAGACTCTCAGCAACCTAGTGAGGCCCTGTTTCAAAATAAAATGGGTCTGGGGGTGTAGCTCAGAGGTAGAATGTCCCTGGGCTCAATCCCTAGTACCAAAATAAAGTAAAATTAAAAATTAAAAAATAAAGCTGGGGCCGGGCGTGGTGGCGCACGCTTGTAATCCCAGTACTTTGGGAGGTGGAGACCGGAGGATCCGGGTTCGTGGCCAGCCTCAGCTCTCTCTCTCCCTCTCTCTCTCTCTCTCTCTCTCTCTCTCTCTTTCTATTTAGTGAGGCTTCTGCAACTTCATGAGACCCGGTTTCAAAATAAAGTATAAAAAAATAGGGCCGGGGGTGTAGCGCGGAGGTAGAACGCCCCTGGGTTCAATCCCCGGTACCGCAAAAAATAAAATAAAATAAAAATAAAAATAAATAAAGCTGGGGACGTAGGAGCACAGCAGCCAATGTCAAATGGCAGGACAGCAGGGCAGTGAGACCAGAGCCCAGCCTCAGACAGCTTCGGGCTGCCCTGGCCTCTCACTGAGCATCCAGAACCCATGATGAGCCGGGCCAGAGGCTCAGGAAGGCCAGCATGCTCCTGCCCTCCTGGGCTCTGCCTCTCAGAGGGCAATGACCATCCACCCTAAGCACATAGGATGAGAAGTGGTTTCCAGTAGCGACCTGAAGAAGGGAGGAGAGGGTCCCGCCAGGAACCTTGCTTTCCTGTTGCTCACTGTCCCGTGTTCAGGGAGGCAGCCTAAGGTCCAGGGCAGTAGGCTTCAGGAGCCCTTGACCCAAAGAAAACAGACTTTCCCACTCTGGGGCCCAGATCTTTTTGTACCCATAACAACAGAAAATCTCTGTTGAATGGCAGGATTTCTCACCGAATCCGCTCGCAGCTCTGCGGGAGGGGGCGGCATCTTATCCTTGTTTTACGGAGCAGACACAGAAGTCTTAGAAGAATGATTGCCCATCCAAGCCAGCTGCCCAGGGCTCTGTCTCCTGCCCTAAGTACCATCAAGGGAACTGCAAAAATGGCTTCCCTGGTCCTGGATCTGCAAAGGCAAAGATGTGACTGCAGTCTCTCCAGGCAGCCTCTGACTTCATCCACCGCTGTTCTTTTTCTTTTTAAAATTAAGGTTTAAGCCGGGCGTGGTGGCGCACGCTTGTAATCCCAGTACTTGGGAGGCCGAGCAGGAGGATCGCAGGTTCGCAGGCAGCCTCAGCTACTTAGTGAGGCCCTCTGAAACTTAGTGAGACCCTGTTTCAAAATAAAAAATTCAAAAAATAGGGCTGTGGGTATAGCTCGGAGGTAGAATGCCCCTGGTTCAATCCCCAGTACCGCAAAAAAAAAAAAAAAAATTAAGGTTTAATGTCCTTACAGTAAAATCCACCTTTTTTTTTTTTTTTTTTTTTGCAGTACTGGGGATTGAACCCAGGGGCATTCTACCTCCGAGCTACATTCTCAGCCCTATTTTTTGTTCTTTATTTCGAAACTGGGTCTCATTAAGTTGCGGAGGGCCTCACTAAGTAGCTGAGGCTGGCCATGAACCCGGATCCTCTGGTCTCAGCCTCCCAAGTACTAGGATTACAAACGCGTGCCACCACGCCCGGCTTTAAAATCCACCTTTTGAAGTACGCAGTTCGATGAATTTTGTCACATGTATATGTGATGTAATCCCCATCACCATCAAGACAGACCTTTTTCATCACCCCCCAAATCCCCTCAGTAGCACCCTTTACTGTCGACCACCCCTCCCACCCCCGCCCCTGAAAACTGTTGGTCTGTTTGCTTTCCACTTCGTTTTGCCTTTTCCAGAATGTTCTGACGTGGAGTCATTGAGCACAGTCTGGCATTTGGCTCCATGCCCTCGCTCCCATGGGCTTTGCTTGCATCAGCAGCGCCGCGTCCTCCCCTGCCAAGCTGAGCAGGGAGAGTCCGCACTTGGATTGTCTCCAGCCTCAGGCTGTCATGAGCACAGCTGCTCTGAACATTCCAGCACAGCTCTTTGTGTCGACGTGGGTTTGCACCTGGAATGGTATCATGTGTTAAGTGTATATCTGACCTTGGAAGAAACTGCCGAACCGTTTTCCAAAGCAGCTGCACCATTTGGCACTCCCGCTGGCAATGTTTAAGGAGTCCAGTTTCTCCACATCCTCCCCATACCTGGTTTTGCCCACCTTTTAAGTCGTAGCCATTCTGGTGGGTGTGTGGTGGTGTGTAGGTGTAGTTTTAATTACATTTCTCTTTTTATTTTTTATTTATTTACTTTTTGCAGTACTCAGGAGCAATCTATCTCTGGGCTACACCCTTAGCCCTATTTCTTTCTTTCTTTCTTTCTTTCTTTTTTTTTTTTTTTGAAATAGGGTCTCACTAAGTTGCTGAGGGCCTTGCTAAGTTGCTGAGGCTGGCCTTGAACCTGTGATACTCCTGTCTCAGTCTCCCAAGTACTGAGATTACAGGTGTGCATTACCATGCTGGCTTACATTTCTCTTTTTGACTAATGAGGATACATACACTTTTGTATGCATATTGGGGGTTCTTTGGTCAGTTTTTTTTCAAATTAGGTTGTTGTCATCTTGTTCAGTTGGAAAAGTTCTGTGTATGTGTGTGTATCTGTGTGTGTGTGTGTGTGTGTGTGTGTGTGTGTGTGTGTGTGTGTGTTACTGGGAACTGAACCCAGGGGTATTCTACCTCTGAACTCTACCCCCAGCCCTATTTTATTTTTATTTTGAAACAGGGTCTCTTATTTTTTATTAACACCTGGCTCTTATTTTTTTATTTTTAAAACAGGGTCTAGCTGGAAATTGTGGTGCACGCTTGTAATCCTAATGCTTGGGAAGCTGAGACTGGAGGATCGCAGGTCCGCGGCCAGCCTCAGCTACTTAGTGAAGCCCTCGGCAACTTAGTGACACCCTGCTTCAAAATAAAGAATAAAAAATAGGGCTGGGGTGTAGCTCAGAGGTAGAATGCCCCTGGGTTCACTCCCCAGAACCACAAAAAACTAACAAACAAACAAAAAAAAAAACAGGGTCTCACTAAGTTGCGGAGGGCCTCACTAAGTTGCTTAGGCTGACTGTGAACCTGTGATCCTCCTGTCTCAGCCTCCTGAGTACTGGGATTACAGGCGTGTACCACCACACCCTGCTGGAAGAGTTCTTTATATGTTCTGGACACAAGGCCTTCATCAGGCATGTGTTTGCTAAGAGGCGAGTGGCCCTACACAGACCCTGATGATGAGCACCCTGGCCTGAGTCTGTGTTTGTTTCTGTCAGCTGTGTGCACACCCTCTACTCCTACAACCTACACCCCAGCAACCCTCACCCATCATCACTCCTCCTGCCATAATGTCGCAGCTTACCTGTCCCTCCTCTAGCTCTCAGAACCAGGATGGATCAGTGATTCAGAATGGGCCCTGGGGCAGAGTGCAGGGCATAAACCTCATAGTAGCAAGAGAAATAAGGGTAAGTTATTTTATTTCTCTGTGGCACAATGACCTCATTGAGTAAAGTGGAGATACTTCATAGAGCTGCCCTGAGGATCAAATCAATTAATCCTTATAAATAGTTTAGGACAGCACCCCGGGGATTGAACCCAGGGACATTCTACTTCCGAGCTACAGCCCCAGTCCTATTTTCTATTTTTAAACAGGTTCTCGCTAAGTTGCTGAGGGTCTCACTAAGTTGTTGGAGCTGGCCTTGAGCCTGCAAACTTCCTGTCTCAGTCTCCCAAGTAATGGAATCACAAGCGTGTGCCACTGCGCTCAGCTCCCACTATCCCTTTCGAGGGCACGCCTCCAATGACCTAAAGACCTCCCTCTAGGCCCTGCCTCCTAGAGGCTCCACCACCTCCCCATAGCACCACGCAGGGGAGCTAGCCTTTACCACAGGGACCTCTGGGGGACACTTAAGATCCAAGCTATAGCAGGAGCTTCATAAAAAAAACTCCCATTTGTAAAAAGAGAGTGGGAAACAAAGACGCATCCATAGTGATAATGAAATCTCATTAAACAGGGCCTGGGAGGATTCCATGAATGGTTAGATGTGCTCCTTGAAAGGATTCTGGGTCGGCCTCCAGGGAGGACTCAGATGTCCACCACCCTGTGCAGCCTCAGCCTCACCCTTTGGGAGACTTATGGGAACTACCCTTCCATAGCCCACTTCCCCCTGATAAAGTTGAGGAACCCAAGGACCATTTTTTGGCTGTAACATTCAGAGGCTTTTTCAAGCCAAGCTTGTGGGGTTTTCCCCTAAAAAACTCAGTAGGAATCTCATCTCTTTGTTTCTGGGCAGCAGAATGTGCCATTAACTACCACCAAAGTTCTCTCCTACATTGGTTTTTATGTCCACTTTCTTTCTTCTTAGTCCCTGTCTTCTCTTAATGGTGGGGGTTTTGAGACATCAAACAACAGATTAAGATGCAAAGTCCCTTCAAATTAATCCTTGTTTCCTGAGATGCCCAAATGGGCTCTCGCCAAAACCTTCCTTGGGTTTATGTCTAATTTTGGGAGAGTCCAGAATGAATTTGCTGTCCTCACCCTGTTTGTAGGCCACGCGATATTCGCAGTGTCTACGACTGTGGGAGGCAATGCTGTAAACAGGTTGAATGAGAGGACACAGTGTGATCAAGGGGCAATTCCACTGAAGAAGGGAAACCCTTGCTTTCACTGTGAAAATAGAGCTGCCTGTTAGTCACTCCCCTTTTTATAATTGTGATGAAATATGTATGTGAAGTGCCAAGTTCGTGATCCCACCAAAGACCAGCAGGAGCCGATTCCGATGCAAAACAACGAGGGTCCTTTATTCAAGCTTGAGCTTGGGCTCCTACCATGCACCAACGCAGTGGTCACAGGGAGAAGCCCCTTGCTCTCCGAGAACAAAGCTTTATCCCTTAAGGAGGCAGCCCACCCCACCTTTACATTGATAGGTTAGTTTAAAACATAAGCTTGTTGGCGTTCCCTGGTTGGTTTAATTTTCGTGCCTTAGGTAGGGGTCATCATTAGGGAAGCATTAACCCTATATGGTGACATTTAAGCTGACTGATCAGGCCCACAGTACCTTTCTCAAGAATGTCCAGGATGGGTGGGGGCCCTGCTGACTCTGGTCAGAGTGGCCTCTGATTATCTGCGAATTCCAGACCCGGGTGTGCTTGACACCGACTGGCTGTTTCTAGGGGTTGCTAGGGGCAGGATCAGATTTAGCACACTTAATGGTTTCTACAGGGTATGGGGCAACAGGCTATAGAAACTTAACTTCTAGAAAAACAGATACTTAGGCCTATTTTACTTAAAGCCTTAACTAAAGTCTATCATGGCGTCGCTTTGGTCCTTCATATGCCATAAAATTTACCATTTTAAGTCAGGCGTGTTGATACATGCTTGTAACCCCAATACTTGGGAGGCTGAGACAGGAGGATCACAAGTAGGAGGCCAGCCTGGGCAACTTAGAGATACCCTGTCTCAGAATAAAATAAAATAAAATAGGACTGGGGTGTAGCTCAGAGGTAGAATGCTCCTGGGCTCAAGCCCCAGTATCAGACACACATACACACACATACATACACACACACACACACACACACACACACACACACACACTGCCATTTTAACCTTTTTTTTTTTTTGCAGTACTCGGGATTGAACCCAGGGGCATTCTACCTCTGGGATACACCCCTAGCCCTAGTTTTTTTCTTCTTTTTTTTGAAACAGGGTCTCACTAAGTTGCGGAGGGCTGCACTAAGTAGCTGAGGCTAGCCGCGAACCCGGATCCTCCTGTCTCAGCCTCCCAAGTACTGGGATTACAAGCATGTACCACCACGCCTGGCTTAACCATTCTTAAATGTACTATTCAGCAGCATCGAGTGTACTGGCAATATTGTGCAATGATCCTCACCTTTCCAGAACCATTTCACCATCCTGCTCAGAACTCGGTAACTCCCCACCCCCATACCCCTAGTAGCCACTAGTTACTATTCTGCTTTCTGTTTCTATAAATTTGCCGGGTGTGTGTGTGTGTGTGTGTGTGTGTGTGTGTGTCTGTGTGTGTTTTACTGGGTATTGAGCCCAGGAGTACTCTACCACTGAACTATATCCCAGCCCTTTTTGTTTTTATTTTGAGGCAGGGTCTTGCTAAGTTGTGGAAGGTCTCACTGTAAGTTGCTGATGCTGGCCTTTGTGGCCTCTGTGATCCTCTTGTCTCAGTCTCCCAAGTACTGGGATTACAGGCACGTGCCACATGTCCAGCTTATTTTTATATTTATACAAGTGAAACCATACACTATTTTTCTCTTCCTGTAAGGCTTGTTTAACTTAGCGTAACATTTTCAAGGTTTATCTGTGTTGCACCGTGTATCCGAACTTCATTCCTTTTCATGACTAAAGAGCATTCCATTGTATGTATAGACATTTTGTTCATTCATCTGTTGATAGACAGGCTGTGTCTGCCTTTTGGCTATTGTGAATAATGCCACTGTCAACATTGGCATACAAGTGTCTGTTTAATCCCTGCTTTCAATTCTTTAAGGGAACATACTTGGAAATGCAATTGCTGCATCCTAGGGTCATTCCAAGTTTACTTTGGGTCATTCCAAGTTTACTTTTTTTTTTTTTTTTGCGGTACCGGGGATTGAACCCAGGGGCGTTTTACCTCCGAGCAGAACATCTAAACCATTTTCTCACTTCCAACAATGTGTGAGGGACCCTATTTCTCCTTTGCCTATTTTTTTCATCTTCATCAACAATTGTTGTTTTCTGGGTTTTTTTCTCCCTCATCCTAGGGGGCATGAAGTATCATCTCATGGTCTTGATTTGCATTTCCCCAATGACTAGTCATGTTGAACGTCTTTTCATGTGCTGTTTGTCCACTTCTAAATCTTCTTGGGAAAGCATCTATTCTAATCTTTTGCCTGATAAGTTGAATTGTCTTTTTGTTGTTGAGTTTTAAGAGCTCTTTATATTAAACCCTTATCCAATATAGCATTTGCAAATATTTCCTCCCATTCCATGGGTTGCTTTTCACTCTTGATAGTATCTTTAGATTCACAAATTCAAAATTTTGTTTTGTTTTGTTGTTTTCTGAAATGGGATCTTGCTATGTTGCCCAGGCTGGCCTCTAACTCCCTGGCTCAAGCCGTCCTCCCACCTCAGCCTCCCATGTACCTTAAATTTTGATGAAGTCTGATTTATTTACTTTTTTCTTTTGTTGTCTGTGCCTTTAGTGTCATAGTTAAGAAGCCAAATCTAAGGTAATGATACTTTGCCCCTATATCTTCTTCTAAATTTAAAGTCTTTGATCCGTTTTGAGTTAACGCTTGCTATAGTGTAAGGAAAGAGTCCAAGTCATTCTTTGGCACATGCATATCTAATTCCCCCTCACCATTTGCTGAAGAGGTTTTGAAGACCATTAAGTGGTCTTCAATAATCAAATGATCTGCTGGGTGCTGTGACACAAACCTATATTCCCAACTACTCATAAAGCTGAGGCAGGAGGATTGCAAGTTCAAACCCAACCTTGGCAACTTAGTGAGACCCTGTCTCAAAATGGAAAAGTAGAAAGGGCTGGAATGTAGCTCAATAGTAAAGTGCCACTTGGTTCAATCCCAGTACTGGGAGGTGCAGGGGGGAGAAAAGAAAATGAGCATACATGGGATTGACTTGGAGGGGCCCAAAGGAATTTTCTGGGATGCTAGAGATGTTCTATATTTTTTCGTGGTTACATAAATGTATACATTTA
>PVJS01018237.1:8086-35232 GCA_004027185.1 Glis glis | reverse complement strand
AACCCGGATCCTCCAGTCTCCGCCTCCCAAGTACTGGGATTACAAGCGTGCACCACCATGCCCGGCTTGAAACATTTAATTTTAAAAAATCATTTGTAGAGCCGGGCGTGGTGGCGCACGCTTGTAATCCCAGTACTTTGGGAGGCGGAGACCGGAGGATCCGGGTTCGCGGCCAGCCTCAGCGCTCTCTTTCTCTGTCTCTCTGTCTCTCTCTCTCTCCTTAGTGAGGCCCTCTGCAACTTTGTGAGACCCGGTTTCAAAAATAAAGTATAAAAAAAAATAGGGCCGGAGGCGTAGCACGGAGGTAGAACGCCCCTGCGTTCAATCCCCGGTACCACACACACAAAAAAATACATTAAAAAAAATCATTTGTAGAAGTAAATACTTATCCCTGAGTTATGAGTTATTTAAAAAATTGTCCTCTGCAACCTCATATAGTTCTCTTTTCTACCAGTGGCTTTCTGACCAATTTGTGTCACTAATTGAGATGGCTAGGAATACTTTAATATATCCAACGATTATGGAGAGATTAAAGGTTTACCTGGCCATTCCTTACTTTTTTAAATTCCTGTGTTTTAAAGTTAGAGGTTCATTCAGCTTTCACTCTGGTTAAAGTTTCAGGACTATGGCAGTTGGTGTCATTGCCTTGATGTTCAGGAAATGTCTCCAAATGGTTGGTCAGCTACTCTTCTGTATCCCCACCCTTTCTTCATAAGACACTTTTATAAAGGAGTCAGAGCTTACTACTACATGTGCCAAGTTTACCTTTGACAACAGTTTGGTCTGTTTTGTCCCAGGAATACTGCTACCATTTTCCTTTCATTCCTATTGCTTCCAGACTCTAACATGATTGGCAGATAGAACACTGGCAGAAAGAATGGAAACCACTTTGAAAGGAAGATCCCTGCCATGTACTCCACCTGATTTCTCATTCATTTTCCCTCAGCATGGTAAATATGTTCCTTATACCAGCAAAGAGCATACCTGTAGGAACACTAGATATTCCACACAATTTATCTGCTTAAATTTATTGGATGGAACACGAATCCACTCAAGTTTTCTTAAAAATATGTGCCAGTGGGGAATCCTTGCAAAGGTGAACATGAAGGAATAGGAAAAAACCAGAAAGTTCCAGGAATCCCATGAGTGACTTATGCATATCAGTTTCATTCTCTTACCTGTGCCGTGGGCTTCCTCTTTCTCTAATAGATGCACTTGCTGCTTGCTCAGCACTTTGGTTTCCCTTGGCATGGACTTGCTCCAGAAGAAACAAATAGCAAGGCAATGTCTAAGAAGGGCTATCAAAGACATGCAAACAAACCACTGTAGACAGATGTAGAAAGGAATGCTCGCTTCTATTAGGAAGAAGGCTTCACGGAGAAGGTGACAATTTGAGCTGAGTCTTGAAAAAATGATCTCTAAGAGAACATTTTAGGTGGAGTAAACAATAGAAGAAAAACTATGGAGACAGAAAAGAGCAGAGAGTTTATTGTCACTGGCATTGTGCCCAAGGTGGCTATCATAATGGGCATCTATAATGCCATGGGAAGGGCTAAGGTCACCAAAGAAAGCATGCTGTGCAGGAGACCAAACGGAAGTGGACATGAGGCTGAGGAATGTCTACTCTTAGGGGACAGGCGAGAGGAGAGAATCCAGTCAACAAGCTAGAACATTATGTTCAGAGAACCAGCCCATTTCCAGAAGGAAAGGGCTGGTCAAATGAGTCGCATGCCACAGAGAAGTCCAAAAGGGCAACATGGGAGGAAGGCATCTGGGGACTGTTCTGAGGTCACTGGTGATCGCTGAGAAGGAAGGAGAAGGAAACCACATTGCATGGGTTGCCTGGCAGAAAGAGGGAGCAGCTATTTCTGTGACATTTGTAATGAAAGAAAGGTATGATAGGATGGTAATTTGAGGGAGAGCAGAATCAAGAAAACTTCCCTTAATCACAGTAAGTCTTTCTGGCTGCAATCAGAGTCAATTTCGTCTTGTTCCCCTGCGAGGTGGGGTGAAATGGGAGTCAACATCACTCTCCCTAAAGGCAGGTTTAGAAAAGTTATTACCAGGTGACTTATCCATCTCACCCAGTCCCTTCCCCACGGCTGGCATTTCATATTCAGATCCTCACCTGACAGAGAGCTGCAGTTGGAAAAATGTTAGTGTTCACTGTGGGTCTGGCAAGCTTTAGCTTGAAAAAATATTTCTTACACAAGGAAAATTTAAAGGAACTTTGAATTGAGATATATAAAAAGAATGTATTCTATTGTCTCTTGGGTTTAAGCTCCAAGGAGAGAAGATAATGGTGTCTTATTATTTTATTAGGTTCCAAGCCTTATTTCTTCTTACAAGTTTAATTGCCCACGAGTAAAAAAAATAAAGTTATCAGAAAGATACATACAATCTAAATAGATGCTTCTCTTACTCCCAGGTCCTTGCACTATTAGAATTATTAATAATAATATGAATCTATCAACCCATATACTGTTTTCCAAGGACATTCGTTATATTATATCCAGTCCTTACAACAAGATAGATATTATTAGTCTCATTTCACTGCAAAGAAATCAAGGATTAGAGAGTTCAATTAAGTTGCTCTAGCTCATATTGCCAGTGAATTGTGGAGAACAGAATTTCCTATTACTCTTGTCTTATCGACCATTTTTTTTTTTATTTTTGCGGTACTGGGGATTGAACCCAGGGGCATTCTACCTCCGAGCTACATGCCCAGACCTATTTTTTATTCTTTATTTTGAAACAGGGTCTCACTAAGTTGCGGAGGGCCTCACTAAGTAGCTGAGGCTGGCCGCGAACCTGGATCCTCTGGTCTCTGTCTCCCAAGTACTGGGCTTACAAGTGTGTGCCACCATGCCTGGCTTTATTGACCATATATATATATTTTTTTTTTTGCGGAACCGGGGATTGAACGCGGGGGCGTTCTACCTCTGCACTACGCCCCCGGCCCTATTTTTTATACTTTATTTTGAAACCGGGTCTCACGAAGTTGCGGAGGGCCTCACTAAGGATAGAGAGAGAGACAGAGAGGGAGAGACAGAGACAGAGAGAGAGCTGAGGTTGGCCGCGAACCCGGATCCTCCGGTTTCCGCCTCCCAAAGTACTGGGATTACAAGCGTGCGCCACCAAGCCCGGCCTATTGACCATATTTTTAATTTTAATTTTCATTGTTTTTTTCTGGGCCATATTTTTTAAACCAGAAGGTGAGACCCATAGCATGACAACAGCATGTCATTGAGATTGGTTTTAAATGTAATGAAACTTTCAATTTCATAAAAAATCTGTATGTATCTTAAAACTTATTTCCTTTACATAAGAGAATATATATTTTCCAAAAAATCATTACTAATCAGCAATATTTATTTTGTTCATAATTTTTATATCTTTTTCTTTTCTTATTTTGGGATGCAGAAAAACCTCAGGTGATTCCAAAATACATAATTCATGGTAGTTCCCTTAATGATCTAGTCTTTTGTGTGTGTAAGAATTGAACTATTTTTACTTAATAGTTGTGGTTCAGTGTTCAAGATTTTTTTTAATTTATTGGTGCACTGTAATCATACATCTTGATGGGTTTCAGGGTGGTAGAAGTATACATGTACACATCGGTCAATTAGCCCTCCCCCAATTCCCACCCCCATTCCCTCCCCCTTACCTCCTCCTACTCAGCATAGTAGTTGACTTTGATATATTTGTGTATGTACATCCTGAGCATTAGGGTGTTTCCCTCTTCCTCCCTCCCATCTCCCTCAATTAGGCCGCCTTCTTTACTCATCTGAGGTTTTCTCCATCTTTATCTGGAGTCCCTCCTATGCCCTATTCTCCCTAGCTTCCACATATTAGGGAAAGCATCTGACTTTTCACTTTTTGTGACTGACTAATCTCACGTAGCAAAATGTTCTCTAATTCCATCCATTTCCCTGCAAATGATGCAATTTTGTTCTTCTTAATGGCTGCATAAAATTCCATTGTGTACATATCCCATAGTTTTGTAATCCATTCATCTGTTGATGGACATCTTGGCTGGTTCCATAGTTTGGCAATTGTGAATTGTGCAGCTATAAACATAGATAACCTAGTTTCTTTTCTGTAAACATTTTCAGACCTTCTAAGGAAGTCCTTTATTCATGTTTGATAGCAAATAGCTATGAGGAAAAGGAACTTGTCTTGAGTGCTAAAGTGCAAGTTATATTGAGTAATGCTTTTCTTGTTTTGTACATAGGAGACAATTGTATTTATACAATTATCGTTTACATATAGATAAGTACTTAACTACCCTAAAAAAAGAACCAAAGCTATTTTGCTGTAGGAAAGTCTTTTATTCTTAAATATTATTATGTATTTTTTATGATACAGTAATTAACTTCAAATAGTCTAATAGAAACTGTATCTTAAAGAGTTGACTAAAGTTTCTGATTTCTTTTTCACATCCATTTTCATCAGGTTTCCTTAAGTACAGTGTAATCTGTGCTATCTTCTAAAAAACCTTTGGAAGGATTTGTTTCACAGTTCTCGATTGGTAATAATGGCTGTTTACTCTTGTTTATTTAACTGTCTTTCTTGCTTTTTTATTATGGTAAAATATACATCCATAAATCTTTGCATTTTAAGTTTATAGCTCTTGGTATGATGTACAATCAGTAGTTGTGTAAACATCACCTCGATCTGTCTCCATGATCTTTTTATCTTCAATGGAAACTCCATCCCCATTAAACACTAACTCCCCACTCCCCCATCCTTTCAGTCCCTGGCAACCATCAATTCACTTAGTGTCTCTATGAATTTAATGACTCCAGGTACCATAAAAGGCGGAATCATACAATATTTATTCTCTTGTGTCTGGTTTATTTCACTTGACATAATGTCCTAAAGGTTCATCCATGTTGTAGCATGTGTCCGGATTGCCTTCCTTTTTCAAGGATGAATACTACATTTAAAGATTATTTATTTTTGCAGTACTGGGGATTGAGCCCAGGGGAGCTTTACCGCTGAGATATACACTCAGCCCTTTTAATTTTTTTTTGAGACAGGGTCTCATTAAGTTGCCCAGGCTGGTCTCAAATTTTTCAATCTTCCTGTCTCAGCTTCCCAAGTACTGGGATTGTAGACACCGCAGTCGGTTGAATACTACATTTTATATATCCATTCATCTGTCCATGGACACTTAATGTTGTGTCCACATTTTGGCTCCTGTGAATAATAATGCTATGAACAAGGGTGTACAAATATCTGTTCAAGTCTCTCCTTTCACTTTTGGACATTATACTCAGAAGTGGAATCGGCTACATCATACAGTAGTTGTATGTTTATTTTCTGTGTGAGTGGATTTACCAGATTTAACACATATTTTTCACAGCAGCTTCACTATTTTACATTCCTACAAACAATGCATCAGAATTCCAGTTTCTTGACATATTTGCCGACACTTCTTATTTTGCTTTATTTTTTTAAAATAATAGTTATTCAAGCCGGGCATGGTGGCACATGCTTGTAATCCCAGTACTTGGGAGACTGAGACAAGGAGGATCCGGGTTCGCGGCCAGCCTCAGCTACTTAGTGAGGCCCTTCGCAACTTAGTGAGACCCTATTTCAAAAACAAAGGATAAAAAAATAGGGCTGGGGGTGTAGCTCAGAGGTAGAATGCCCCTAGGTTCAATCCCCAATATCGCAAAAACCCTCCAAAAAACAAAAAATAAAATAATAATTATTCCAATGAGTGTGAGTTGTTGATTTTATGGATGTTTTTATTAATCTTAAAAGTGTATGAATGAAAGATTAATAAAAACATGTCCATAAAATCAATAATTCATAATATTCTTATGAGTATATATTATGTGTTTATATTATTGTTATTGTTATTATTATTGTACTGGGAATTGAACCCTGGGCCTCACACAAGCCAGGCAAGCGCTCTACCACTGAGCTACATCCCCAGACCCTTTATGAGAATTTATTGTAAAGTTAGTTTGAAAATGAATCCTGAAAACAATGAACCTTGAATATAGGTGATATTTTAGAGTTCCTGTTGAAAGAAAAGAGAATGGACAAAGAAGAATACGTGTCACAAAAATCTCAGAGAGAAGTACATGTATTAAACAGGAGTAATATATCCAAGGAAGATGAGCTCATTTGGAAAAGAGAACTAGAGAAGTAGAAAATAAGCAGTTTCCTAAATAAAACACTAAAACTGATTTGCTGACCTGCTATAAACACTGAAAGCAAATTCTTTCTGCATACATGACTATTACTTCTTTAGTGAATGTTTAAGAGATCTGAAAACATTTATGTGGGACTTTAATAATTGTTATTAGTTTCATGTTTTAAAATTATCCCAAGAGTAGATGATGTTGGATTCTAATAATCTAGTTATACTAGGCACACGTTAACAAGACAAAAGCAGGATTGATTTTTTGTAACACAATTTGAAAGCATTTATATATGAACAACTAATAATTTACTTCCAAGGTGAAGTATATGTATACTATAAATATGATATATTTTAATTTAGTACAGGGTTTTATTTGGATTTCCAAACACTATAAAGTGTACTGAATTAAATGAAATATGACCTGGTTTATTTAAAATGCCTTCTCTGAGCCGGGCGTGGTGGCGCACGCTTGTAATCCCAGTACTTTGGGAGGCGGAGACCGGAGGATCCAGGTTCGCGGCCAGCCTCAGCTCTTGCTCTCTCTCTCCCTGTCTTTCTCTCTCTCTCTCTCTCTCTCTCCTTAGTGAGGCCCTCCGCAACTTCGTGAGACCCGGTTTCAAAATAAAGCATAAAAAATAGGGCCGGGGGCGTAGCGCGGAGGTAGAACGCCCCTGGGTTCAATCCCCGGTACCGAAAAAAAAAAAAAATGCCTTCTCTGAGCCGGGTGTGGTGGCGCACACCTGTAATCCTAGTACTTGGAAGGCTGAGACAGGAGGATTGTAGGTTCAAGGACAGCCTCAGCAACCTAGCAAGACCCTGTTTCTAAACAAAAAAATAAAAAAGGGTTGGGGGTGTAGCTCGGAGGTAGAATGTCACTGGGTTCAATTCCTGGCACCACATTAAAAATAATAATAATAATAATAATAATGAATAAAAAAGAAAATGCCTGCTCTGTGCTGGGGATAGAGTTCAGTGGTAGAGTGCTTGCTTAAAGTACATGTGGCCCTGGGTCTAATCTCCAGCACTAGAAAAAATAGATAAATAAAATAAATAATAATAACATTAATACAAAAATGCCTGCTCTTTGACCAATTTTGCTAAAATTTATTTTCAATAACTTAAAATACACTCTTTGATTCCACTAAATGCTTATTAGTTAAGAATGTATATTGAAGCCGGGCATGGTGGTGCACGCTTGTAATAACAGTGCTTGGGAGACTGAGACTGGAGGATCCGGGTTCACAGCCAGCCTCAGCTACTTAGTGAGGCCTCTGCAGCTTAGTGAGACCCTGTTTCAAAATAAAGAATAAAAAATAGCGCTGGGGGTGTAGCTCGGAGGTAGAATGCCCCTGGGTTCAATCCCCAGTACTGCAAAAAAAAAAAAAAAAAAGAGAATCTATATTGAGTGCCTACTTTGTCCCAGATCTTTTTCCAGGCACTAGGAATATATAAGTGAGAAAAAAAAAAAAGCAGATTAAAACTTGCTTTCTGAGCCAGGCATGGTGGTGCACGCCTGTAATTCCAAGTACTTGGGAGGCTGAGACAGGAGGATCACAGGTTCAAGACCAGCCTCACCAACTTAGTGAGACTTTCAGCCACCTCATGAGACCATGTTTCAAAACAAAACAACAACAACAACAACAAGAACAAAATAGGGCTGGGGGTGTATCTCGAAGGTAGAATGCCCCTGGATTCAATCCCCAGTACCCAAAACACAAAACAAACCAAAACCAAACCAAAACATAACAAAACAAAAAACCACCAAAACCCCAAAATTTATTTTCATAGAACTTATATTTTAGCAGGGGAAGACAATAGGTAATAAATACAATAAATAAGTTATTCAGTGTGTTAGGTCTTCTGCCAAGGAAAAATAAGCGAGGATAAGAGAAATGTCGGAAAAGGACAAACAATGGGTTGCAGTTTCAGACGAGTGGCCATGAGAGAATTCGTGGAGAAGGTGACCTGAGAGGAGACTCTAGGGAGGGAAAGAAGTCACGGAGCTCTCTGGGAGGACAGCAGCCAAGGCAAAGTCCCTGAGGCAGGAATGTGCCTGGCAGTTTTGAGGGCCAGCTAGGAGGTGAGTGTGGCTGGAGCAGAGGTCAAGGAATGAGCAGACAGTAATCATAGGTGCACAAGGGTTGACATGCTCTGATGCCCAGTAATAAGTATTACTGGCTGGGCGTGGTGGCGCATGCTTGTAATCCCAGTACTTGGGAGGCTGAGAGAGGAGGGTCTCAGGTTCACGGCCAGCCTCAGCTACTTAGTGAGGCCCTCTGCAACTTAGTGAGACCCTGTTTCAAAATAAAGAATAAAAAATAGGGTTGAGGGTGTAGCTTGGAGGTAGAATGCCCCTGGCTTCAATCCCCAGTACCACACACACAAAAAATTAGGGTATCTCCAAATGATAGAGTATCCTGCAGTCCATGTTCATGAAGAATAGTATAATGACCTAATAAAATGCTCACAACTTAATGGTAACTGACACATGTGCTATAAAATACTGTATATAAATACAGATTAGAATAGATTAATTTATGGATATACAATCATACCAAACTTCAGAGTAATATTCTGTTGTTCATGTTATTATGGCTCATTTTTATTTATACTCTGTCTTCCAAATTATTTATATGTGATTTGCTTGTTTTGGAGAAAGTATTTCCAATCTAGAACTGTTTCCTTAAATTTAAGAGATAGAGACCGAGACCAAGAGAGAATGTTTTCAATAAACCAGTTGCATCCAGGGTCCATTCTGTAGCCCCTGTAAAGCCGAGTGAACTACCTGTGATAATGTGGATTGCTATTCAGCGAGAGCTCACTCCTGCTCACACTGCAGGTGTGTGCACTTCACCAACCTCATGATGTTGGGCTCGGCCTTGTGACTTGCTTCAGCCCATGAATGTTAATAGTCATGAGGTGAGCAGAAGCCTTCAATGTGCTTGGTTCTTATGTTGGCTTGTTCCTGGCATTCCAGCGATGTGCATGAAGAAAGCATGCCTCAGGTCGAACAAATACATGTGGAACAAACCTGAGCCTGACCCACAGTCTGGACTCGAGCCAGAGGCAGAGCCACCCAGCTAAGCCCAGATTAAATCAGCTGACCTGTAGTTGACCCATAGATCCTTGAGCATGAGAGAAAGTGCCTGTTTCTGCAAGCCATTGAATTTGGTTTGGTCTGTTATGTAGCATTGTTACAGCAATGACTAATATGGAAGGCTGGGGATGTAGCTCAGTGGTAGAGCATTTAATGCCTAGTGTGTGCGAGGCCCTGGGTTTGATCCCCAACATTGCACCAAAACCAAAACTAATGCATAGTATTTTTTCTTGACTTACAATGAAATACATATCCAAAGTTATAATAAATAAACAGAAGATTGAGATTTAAAGGTCCAAAGTCATTATTCTGTGGATTTTTATACCTGACCCAGGATCTGAACTCTGACAGATATGCTCACACATTGTTCCTTCAGAGGACCTAGATAGTGATCTAATTTGCAAGTAAATTCTGGTGGCAAGGGTAGGTTGGGTCAGATTAGGATAGAATTATATGGAACCATCATGGTTGGCAAGAGTAAACTGAACACTAGGGCTCTCTGCCTGCAGATCGGCTTCTGCCTCTGCCCAGCCCTGCTTCCTTTATCTCCCACTGGTGAGTGTTCCTGAGAACAACGACCTGCAAGCAGATCTCCATCTCAAGTCCGTCTTCCAGGGAGGCTGACTTAAGGCAGGGAACTACATAGAGAGTTTTATCTTTAGGAGTTAACAATGAATAGTGAATAGGTACATGTTTTTAAAGTGTGTGCACATGCATGGACACTTGAAAGTGCTTAGTAAACTCTCAAAATAATATAATAAGAAATTGTTGCAATGGAAATGGGAAGGGGGGGGTTGTCAATGAGAAGATTTACTTTTCTCATGATATCTTTTTTCTTTTTCTGAGTTTACACTGATTTCTTTCTTTTTTTTTTTTTTGCGGTACCAGGGATTGAACCCAGGGGCATTCTACCTCTGAGCTACACCCCCGGCCCTATTTTTTATACTTTATTTTGAAACCAGGTCTCACAAAGTTGCAGAGGGCCTCACTAAGTAGGTGAGGCTGGCTGCGAACCCGGATCCTCCGGTCTCCCCCTCCCAAGTACTGGGATTACAAGCGTGCACCACCACGCCCGGCTGAGTTTACAGTGATTTCTAATAAAGAACTTTAAAAAAGATAAACCCAGGGCCACGTACATGCTAGGCAAGTGCTCTACTACAGAGCCTTTTCCCACCTCTTTTTATTTTTATTTTGAGACAAAGTCTCTCTAAGTTGCACAGGCTGCCTTGAACTTGTGATCCTCCTGCCTCAGTCTCCAGGGTAGTTGGCATTATAGGCATGTGCCACCATGCCCAGATTAAAAAGATTTTTTAAAGACAAAGACCAAATATGGTTTATAAAGCTCCTGAAGGCTCTATTAATGCAGGGAACTGAACCAAAAGATCTACTGATTATGAACCAGCTAGTTTTGCCAAGGACATGGTATTTGGTTGTACAAAATTCCTTAATATTTTAGCAGGAAATATACCTAAGGATAGAACCCTAAAATACACAACCTAAAAAGTGCAAGAAACAAATTTCCTTTTTTTCTTTTCTTTTTTTTTTCAGTATGAGAGATTGAATCCAGGGTGCTCTACCACTAAGTTACATTCCCAGCCATTTTTATTTTTTATTTTGAGACAGAATCTCGCTAAGTTGCTCAGGCTGGCCTTGAACTTGAGATCCTCCTCCTTCAGCTTCCCAAATACTTGGGATCACAGGTGTGCACCACTGTGCTTGGCTCCAAGTAATATTATTTTTATTAGTAACACAGAATCAATATAAAGAAGTTAAGTAATGCAAAAAAGTTTTTAAGAAAAGATTGCCAATCCTACTATATAGAAATAACTTTACTCCAGAAATCTTTCTGTACATATATACAGATGGAAGCATAAATCAATAAATTGGCAGAAGTAATTTTTAATGAGATCATATTCTAAACAAAGAGTTAATTACATTAAATGTATTTGAATTTAAGAGAAATAAAATTGGAGGGATACCATGTTCTAAGAGATTTCTCTAAGAGCTTAAGAAAAGCATTAAGACGTTGAAGTCATTCTTACAAATTACTTCTTTCCATTCTAAACAGTATTGATTGAATCTCGGCTATGGGAAGTGAGGATATTACTAACGAAAGCTAACACGACTTGAGTGATTATAACATGCCAAGCATTATTTCTAAATGCCTTAAGTATATGAAATCGTGTCATCCTTAGAACAACCCTGTGAGGTAGAACTAGCCTTCCTATTTTTTAAATGAAAAAACTAAAGTAGGGAAAGTTACATGATTGTCTAGGGCCACATCACTAAAGAAGCAGGAAGGCTAGAATCCAGACCTCGGCCCAGAACCCTGGGCCCCTGACCCCACGGCTCTGCCTTGCTTCCCATCATGGCCCCCATCCCCATCGGTTAGGTGACCTCTTTTTTTTGTACTGTTGAATTGTATATTGTTTATACTGTTTTCCATGGCATTGTTGTTGGACCACACTCATTTAGTGTTTATTCCACAGTTATGTTTCATGCCCATCCCCATTCTATTTACATAGCTTTTCCATTTCTTAGTCCTGTAATTTGTTTTTGTCTTTCTGTTTTTTTCCACTCCTGAAAGAACCCATGAGTTCTATGTTCCTGGAGCGCTTTCAGATTTGGGAAGGTTTGTTTGATGTTCTGACATCTTGGTTGAATATAATCTTCATGGCCCATATGCTTTCTTTCCTTTAGAAATTTCCTTTATGTGTTTCTCCACTGTGTGTTGGACTGGATCATGCTGCGAGAAAGTACAGCCAGCCTCAGTTTTGTCTTCTTTACAGGAGATTTTCTTTTTCTGCCTGCTGCCTGAAGAACGCCTTCTGCCTCCTTCTGCTCCCTTCCCATCTCTCTTCCTACCCTCCCCCTCTCTCCCCTTTCTTCTGTTTGTTTGCTTTATTTTAAAAATATTATTATTTTGCTAATGTATGGCTTAGTGTTGATTATTCTGTATGAAAATTTCTTTTAAGTTTGTATGAATGTTCGGTCTGCTGGAATCATTCTTTTTTAAATTTTTGTTAGTAATTCTTTGGCAACTTTTGTTGTTGAATGAATTAAGTTCACTAGTTTTAGAATGACATCTGTTGGAGTGTGGACATCCGTGCTTCATATTTATTTGTTTATATTTGATTCTTTCAATATCTCCCTCGCTCTCCCATATTTTTGTCTGATGATTTATTTTATTGGTAATTATTATTTTTTTCTTCTTTTTGGTACTGGGAATTGAAACCAGGGGCATTCTACCTCCCAGTTACACCCCCAGCCCATTTTCTTTCTTTCTTTCTTCTTCCTTCCTTCCCTTCCTTCCTTCCTTCCTTCCTTCCTTCCTTCTTTCTTTCTTTCTTTCTTTCCTTCTTTCAACTGGGGATTTAATCCCAGGGGCATTCTACCTCCAAGCTACACTTCCAGCCCTCTTTTATTTTTTACTTTGAAACAGGGTCTTGCTAAGTTGCCAAGACTGGCCTTGAACCTGTGATCCTCCTGTCTCAGCCTCCCAAGTGCTGGGATATGGGCAGGTGCCACTGCGCCTGGCTGTCTTCCTATTTCTTTTCACTTTATTCTTGCTTATATCATCCAAACATTATCTTTCTCTAATATATTAACTTGTCGGTTCTCTCTTCACTGTGCCTAAGGGGAGCTGATTTTCTGTGACACAATGTAAAGATGTTTCCTATGACACCAACTATGGTAGGAAAGAGGGGATTTCTCAGAGAAAATGGTGTCTCACATTTGTAACAATATCTAGGCTCTGCTGTCATATCTAAAGTTTTCTTAATGTTCTGTACTGGGGTTATCTATTAGGGCAAACTATCTGCTATGACATGTAATTTTCAAACTTTGAAGACTTAACACAATAGAAGTTTATAATAGTTCACTTATGTCATAGTCCAATGAGGATATGTGGGGTCTTTTTAGGGACTAAATCCCCTTTCTCTTGTGAGGCCACCATCTTCGACATTTGGCCTCCAGGGTTGCTATGGAAAGGAAAGAGAAATGAAAATCTTATATGGATCTGGAAATGGCATTGACACCTTTTTTTTTTTTTTCAGTACTGGGGATTGAACCCAGGGGCTTTCTACCTCCGCCCTACACCCCCGGCCCTATTTTTTTTTTTTTTTTGCAGTACCGGGGATTGAACGCAGGGGTGTTCTACCTCCGCGCTACACCCCTGGCCCTATTTTTTATACTTTATTTTGAAACTGGGTCTCATGAAGTTGCGGAGGGCCTCACTAAGGAGAGAGAGAGAGAGAGGGAGAGAGAGTGAGGGAGCTGAGGCTGGACGCGAACCCGGATCCTCCGGTCTCCGCCTCCCAAAGTACTGGGATTACAAGCGTGCGCCACCATACCCAGCGCATTGACACCTTTTGCCCTCTTTCCATTGCCTAAAACTCAGTTTCATGGTTCCAATGTAGTTGTAAAGCAGCATGGACATGCAGAGCCAAAGGACGCTGAGGAGGGAAATTAGATGGCTTTGGTGAACACACGACCCACCTTGTTACTGCCACAGGTTCCCCCTGGTGTTGGTGCCTACAGAGTAATTATGAAGAGTGGGCACCCTCTGGCTTCAGATCAGCTCTCCAGTTCAGTGTGACTCATTGAGAGTGAGTCAATCTCACGGTTAGTTTACCCTATTGAACCAGTGTCTCCTATCATTCATTTATATGACAAAATAAGATGACTCACTTGGTTTTAATCCAAAAGCTAAGTATTAGAGTAGTATAGAGAATTCTCAAGAATTTGACTCAATAGTATAGAGCGGTAGGTGCTAACAATATTCCAAATGCTGCTGTGACATCTTGAGCCTCACAGGGTCCTAAAGGGCTAACCTTGAGTTCCCCTGCCTTTGCCAGATATGACCCTCCTGCTCCCCCATCAGGAGAGTCTTCTTACCTGGCCTGTTCCCCTTTCAGATGGACCAGATGCACCCTTCCCAGTCCTCAACTTAGTATATTTTTTTTCCTCCTTGTCAACCTGTAAAATTACTCAAAGCAGGCAATAACATCCGCCAGTGGGAACCAGACAGCACCCCATCTTCCTGTTCCTTCAAATCCTCACTTCTACTGCCTTGCTGGCTCTCGGGGGCAAGCCCCGTCTGCACTCATCCGTGTGGCCTGCAGGTGCTCTCCTCCTGGACTACCTGCTCCATCCTCATCTGCTCAGTGTTGGAGGTCACATGTTAGGCCACCTTGTCCTATTTAGGGTGAGGGATCCCTCCTTCATCAACAGGGTGACTAGTAGGTTATCAGAACAAGAGGGTCAGGAGGCCTGCCACATAGCATCGCCCGACTGCTCCAGAATTTTGAGAGTTTTTTCCTCACCATTTTTGTTAAAAATACATTAAGTGGTACCTGTTTTATTGTTAGGTTCAGTTGTCTTTTCTGTTGTTGTTTTTCTATTGCTTAAATGCTGTGGAGAGAGAGTTTTGAGGTAGCATTATGTTATTTTGTTTCAAATTTCATTATCATGAACAGTAAATAAGACAGAAAATTTTAAATAAGAATGAAACTGTTTGTAAAGTGGTATTTAAAAGTGGAACAAAATAACTCATGGACTTTTTAAAAATGAGCTCAGTGAAGCTATTAAAATGCTTAAACCATATGATGTCATTTTAATTTCATCATATTAAAAATTCCTGTTATTTAATGAGAGGTCAATAGGTTGCTACCATCAAAGACAAACTGGAGCTATTGGGTTGTGCAGTAAATACATCTTCAAGAGCTCTTTATGTTAAGGCCTAACTCACCTTTTTTTTTTTTTTGGTACTGGGGATCAAACCCAGGGACATTCTACCTCTGAACTACACCCCCAGCCCTTTTAAAAAAATTACTTTGGCCAGGCATGGTGGTGCACACTTATAATCTCAGTACTTGGGAGGTGGAGACAGGAGGATCGCAGGTTCGTGGCCAGCCTAAGCTACTTAGTGAGGCCCTCCACAACCTAGTAAGACCCTGTTTCAAAATAAAGAATAAAACATAGGGCTGGGGGTATAGCTCGGAGGTAGAATGCCCCCTGGGTTCAATCCCTCACTAAGGACATGGTCTCACTAAGTTACTACAGGCCTCTCTAAATTGCTGAGGCTGGCCTTGAACCTGAGATCCTCCTGTTTCAGCCTCCGGCATACTGGGATTACAGGCCTGCACCACCATGCCTGGCCTAACTCTGCTTTTAAAGATTAGAAAGAAAACTGCTTTGGAATGTCTTATTTCTGAGTGCTAGAATAATATTTAGGTTCTTCACTTGCCACTCTAGTAAACAATACCTTTTATTATTAGTATATTTTTTTTCTGCACACCTCTCTCAAATTGGCAATTACAAATACCTTTTCACCTATAAGTAAAAAGTAGTTTCCTAGCCGGGCGTGGTGGCGCATGCTTGTAATCCCAGTACTTTGGGAGGCGGAGACCGGAGGATCCGGGTTCGCAGCCAGCCTCAGTGCTCTCTCTCCCTGTCTCTCTGTCTCTCTGTCTCTCTCTATCTCTCTCCTTAGTGAGGCCCTCCGCAACTTTGTGAGACCCGGTTTCAAAAATAAAGTATAAAAAATAGGGCCGGGGGCGTAGCGCGGAGGTAGAACGCCCCTGCGTTCAATCCCCGGTACCGCCAAAAAAAAAAAAAAAAGTAGTTTCCTAGTCCATATGTTTGATCTTGAGTTTGGTGAGTTGGTCAAATGCCTTACACATGTGTGCTGCCTGAATCAGCTGTCTTTGTCTGAAGGCCTACCCTTACAGCTGACCATGTTTTTGTTTTCATTTTTGGTACCAGGGGTTGAACCCAGGGGTGTTCTACATCCAAGCTACACCCCCAGCCCTTTTTTGTTTTTTATTTTGAAACAGAGTCTCCAGAGCCTTCTAAAATGTAAAGCTTAGGAAAGCACGCTACCAAGTTTGGAGGATTGTTATTCTTTACAGTGGGTGGGAATTTAAATATTTTTGGAAAGATAATAAGGAGAGCTGATTGATTTAAACGTTGGCAAGGTGGGACATGAAAATGTTTTGCCACTTTTTTTTTTTTTTTTACAAAAGAAGGAAATTAAGAGTTCTCTTGGCCTTTTTGTTTGATTCATGTTTCAGATGTGATGTTATGTTAACTGATCTTCAAATAGACTAAGGAAACAATATATGAGACTGTTTTATTACACTCCTAAATAGAATGATATTTAGAAAGGGGGTAGGGATTAGCTTCAACTGTAAAAACTTTAGCTAAGATTTATCAAAAGGCCAGCCTCACCTGGGATCAGGCTCGGCCTCTCACCATGATCCATTAGTATAGCCCCAAAGTAGGCTAAAATTAAGCACATTTGAAATTATCTTCAAAAGGATAAAATTTTGTTATAAAAGTTACTGTGAGTTGGGCCAGGTGGTGCACACCTGTAATCCCAGTATTTGGGAGGCTGAGACAGGATCGCCGATTCGAGGACAGCCTCAGCAACATAGCAAGATTCTTAGTAACATAGAGACCCTATTTCAAAACAAAAAATAAAAAGGGCTGGGAGTGTAAGTTGGAGGTAGAATGCCCCTGGCTTCAATCCCCAGTACCACTACACACACAAAAATTGTGATTCCCAGTAGAGAAAGAGATAGGATACAAAACTAAGAGGGTTTGGGCAAACTATAAACTTTGTAAAAGAGTTTTAAAAAGAAAATTTGTAAAATATTTTATGTTTGAGTTGACAAATTATTTATGGGTATTTTCAGAGACTAAAGAAATAGATATCAGATATCACTAACATTAGCGCTATTATAAAGAAATTACGTATCTTGGTTCAGAACAATTATATTTTTGTATTGTTTTGTATTTTTCTTGTACAACTTTATAACTGTTGTCTGTTAGAATTTTGCAGAAGCATGTCTTTTAATGGAATAACCTGAGCAGTATTTTGAGTTTGAACGCCAGGCCTTGAGCATGCTAGTCAAGTGCTATACCACTAAGCTATATCCTCAGCCCCTGAGCAGTATTTTGAGATAATAGCCATCATGTGCAGGACAGATAGAATATGACACTGACTCCCAGTAGTAATACTGACCCAAATTCAATGAAAAGGGTAACTGTAAAATTACAAATGTTAAAATTAGAACCCACTATACACACTTTGAGACTGGTAGAATAGTCCTTGTGGGTGTTCAACAACTGAGACTTGGAGGCCAAAATTAGAAAATAAAAATACTAAGAAAACATTCAATATTTTGGGGCTCATCCTCCAAGATCAGCTAAAACCCAGGGAATAATGGAATCCTCTACAGGACCCTGCACTCTGGTGAGTCACTAAACTTCCAGATTAGGTGATGAGGCTGTGATAAAGATAAAAGAGCAATTTCAACTCAAAAAGTAAGGAAAATAAAACAAACAAACAAACAACAGAAACTCAACCGCCCAAGATACCGCTCCTTCATTTGAAGAAGATATTTGGGGAGGATTTGGGAAGTAGAGCAAGGGAGCTTAGATACCATTTGCTTGTTTATCCATTTCTGGATTGAAATCCTTATATCAATAATGATAATGATGATGATATTTACTAAGCAATAAGTACATGCCAGATTTTCTCAGTGTTCTACATACATGATCTTATATAATTCTCTCAACAAAACTTTGTAGTGGCAATTATTATCTCTGTTTTATACATGAGGATTTTGAGGCAGAAACATTAAATTGCCCAGAGTCACATAGTTAATAAGTGTTGAAACAGAATTAGAACCCAGACAGTAAACTCCAGAGGCTGGTAGGGTTTGGGGATGAGAAAGAATGACTCGTGTCCTGCATCCTACATAGAATTTTGGGAGGGGAGAAGCCAGATAGAATATCTGTGTGAGCCTTGGCCTCCAAGGGGTCTCCAGTGATCTGCCTGTCATGGTACTGACATCCTTGTGTGGTCCCCTTCCATAGTGTGTCAGTGTGGACAGTGGGACATGGCAGAAGTGATGGCAGATGACTTCTGAGACTGGGTCATAAAAGACAATGTAGCTGTTTCTTTGTTCTGTCCCTGAGATCACCTGCTCTGAAGGAAGCTAGCTGCCATGTTCTGGGGAGCCTTCAGAAGCTCTACAGAGAGGCCCGCTTGGTGAGGAACTGAGACCTCTGGCCAACTGTTCAGTGAGGACTGAGTGGGCCTGGAAGTGAATCCACCAGCCCCATCCAAACTCTCAGTTAACTGAAGCCCCAACTGACATCTCCACTGACGCCTCAGAAGAGACCTGAGTAGAACCACCCAGCCAGGTTGCTTCTAAATTCCTGACTGACCAAAACAGTGATAACACATGTTTGTTGTTTTAAACCACTAAGTGTTGGAGTAACATGTTATGCAATAATAATTGACTAATACAGTCTAGCACCAACAAAAGGTAACACAAATAGTAATGGTGGTGTTGCATGTTTGGGTAAAGTGAACATGAGCTAGTCCATCCCTTCCCCAATTCATTCTGGCTAAAAATTAAGATCTGCAGGTATCCCAGTGCTGGAGTCATGGAACCTGATAGCCGGGTCTCCAAGGTGGACCACCCATGCTACGGCCACAGACTGTGTTGTACCAACTGAGGTCACTCATGGGAGGTAGTGGAGAAAGAGGCCAATGCCCAAGTCTAGGTATCCAGGGCTCCACTGTAGGTACAATCAGACCCGAGCAAGGTTACCACTGAGACACAGATCCTTGCTTTCCTACAGGCACGATACAAACCCCTCTGGAACTTACAAAATCTCAGGAACTTTATTCTGGGAAGAGGGGCCACAGGAGAAGAGTCCTAAGACACTTTGTTTTAAAGTGAGAGTGACTAGGCTACCTTGAATTGATAAGAATAATTTTCTACCACAGATAGAAATTGGGGCTTGAGAGCAAAATTAATTCTAATTATAGAGTAATAAAGGTTATTTCTGGATTTTTGCACAGCCAATATTTGCAGTTAGAAATCTTCACACCCACTATTTCATGATTGATAGGGACTTCTTTATTCCAGAGCAAGATAAAAGAAATAGATCAATGGTGTCATAAAGAAGCAATGTCACTTTTTCTATTTTATGTTTAGTACTGGGGATTGAGCCCAGGGGCATTCTACTTCTGAGCTACATCCCCATCTCTTCTTATTTTTTTCCTTTTTGAAACAGGGTCTCCCTAAGTTGCTGAGGCTGGCCCATGATCCTCCTGTCTCGGCCTTCCATGTATTGGGATTACAGGCGTGCATCACCATGCCTGACTCAATTTTCTTTTTTAGAGAGAAGATGTAACTTTAAATTGTTTTTAGTATTGGGGAATAAATCTTTATGGAGCACAGGATGTCTTGTATTGTGCTAATGATGGTAAATCCTCCTGATGCACTCACAGTGTTCCAGGGAATTGTTTTCATTGTTTTATGGATATTAAACTCATCCTGCTCTCACAACAAATCTATGGGGTGCCTATTACCATCATCTCCATTTTTTGGTACTGGAGGCTGAATGCAGGGGCATTCTACCTCCAAGGTACACCTCTAGCCTTATTTTTATTTTTTGTTTTGAAACAGTGCTTTACTAAGTTGCTGAGGCTGGCTTGGAACATGTGATCCTCCTGTCTCAGTCTCCCAAGTACTGGGATTACGGTTGTGCACCACCACCCCTGGCTCCATCATTCCCATTTTAAAATGGGGTGGGGGTGACTGAGGCCCAGGAAAATTAAGCAAAGTGCCAAAGTCATAGCTAGTCCAGCTCTGGAGTCTATAAACTTAATCACTTCCTTTTCTTACTCCTCCAGATGTATTTTCTATTTCTTCAAATACTTTATTTCCTGTAAATCAGATCTATCCTGAAAGCTGTATCTAAGTTGGAAAAGTATAAGATTTGGAGGCAGATTTAGTGTGGATTCTCTTGATGACACTAGACAAAGATCTTACTGGCCAATCTCTAAAATGGAATTAATTACTCTCACCTGCATGCATCGATATTTGTGGAGAGGATTCTGTTATATCTGGGGTTCCCTTTAAAGGTTAATAGCATTGTGCATCCTGGCTCGGAGTGGAAGGCTGCACAGATCTGGAAGGGCTGGCTGGTAAACATGTAACCGGAAGAGCTGGTTGGTGCTGCTGGGGAATCTAGAGCAGGTTTTAAATAGCTCACAGGGAGCTAAGCTGGTCTTTCCAAGGCCAAGTTATCAAAAATAGTTTCTTGGTTTGTGTGTGTGACCTTTCCTGACCACAGAGGCTGAGCTTCGAAGGCCATTCTGTCTTTGTCTATCTCTGGAGGCAAGAAAGAGCAAACCTGTGGCATTCTCAAACACAAATTATAATTTATAAATCTAAATAATCTCCAACATGGTGCCTGCATAGAGTCCTGTGAGGCTGGGAGTTTCCATGAATTCCATAGAATCATTCTTTCTACCGAATCCTCTAAGATTGCAAAACAGGGCCTCGGTGGTCAGGTCCTGCCTTTGCCAGAATATTCAGCCAGAAATAGAAGCAGCCATGAACAGAAAGAGGCCCGGGTTTCTTCTATAGACAATTCGAGAATCTTCGATATTGTCCATTAACTCGTTCTACCTGACTCATCCAATAATTTGCTGGAAGGAGCATTAATACAATCTGATGGTTGTTCTCACTTCTTTTCATTAGGCCCGGAAGATAGGTTCCAGTATTTCTGGATCTAATTTATCAACTCTTCCCTGCTAAAAGTTCTGATCAATTTTAAAACCGGGTTGCGGAGGGCCTCACTAAATAGAGAAAGAGAGAGAGAGAGAGAGAGAGAGAGAGCAAGCGAGCTGAGGCTGGCTGCGAACCCGGATCCTCCAGTCTCCGCCTCCCAAAGTACTGGGATTACAAGTGTGCGCCACCACTCCCGGAAAGTTCAGAAATTTAGACCCTGTCTCAAGGTATGTTTTAAAAGAGTTGGGATGTAGCTCAGTGGTATAGTGCTTGCCTAACATGTGCAAGGCCCTGGGTCCTATTCTCAGGACTACCAAATAAAAACAATCTGCTACTTTGGTCCAGGAAAAAAATATGGTTCACTGTTCTTTTCTATAAAGGGATTTCTAAATTCCACTATTAGGTTATGATATTTTAATACCATTATTAAACAGCAAAGGATTTGGATTAATTTTCTATATAAGTTGGCTGCAATTTAACACTGCTTATTTTGCTTATTCATGATTGTAAGTCAAATTTATTCAAAGAATGGAATAAATAGCATTTTATTTTCCTTAGCATAGCTATAGAAATAAAACAGCTACTTCCAGAAGCTTTGCACTTTCCTCATTACTTCAATGCAGGCAACTTGCTAGGTGTGATAGTTTGGATCTTGAGTGTCCCCTAAAGGCCCATGTGTTAAAGGCTTAGTCCCTAGCTTGGCACTACCAAGAGGTAGTGGAAACCTTTAAGAGGTGGGGCCTAGTGGGTGACATTAGGTCACTGGGAGCATGACCTTAAAGGGGATGTGTTAAAGACCTAGTCCCCGGCGCGGCACTACCGAGAGGTGGAAACCTTTAAGAAGTGCGGCCTAGTGGGTGACACTAGGTCATTGGGAGTATGACCTCAAAGGGGATTCTGGGACCCCAGTCTTTTCCTCTTAGTCTCTTTCCCATTTGGCCATGACATGAACAGGTTTCCCCTGCCACCTGCCCCTGCCACAATGCACCATGCTTCCATAGGCCCAACGGAACAGCGCCAATTTGTCATGGACTGAAACTTCCAAAACTGTGAGTCCAAATAAACATTTCCTCTTTTTAAGTCTTATTTATCTCTGGTATTTTTTACAGTAATACAAAGGTAACTAAAACACTAAGCCTATTGTTTTTAAATCATGTAGATAGTATTTTTTTCTTTTTTTGCGGTACCGGGGATTGAACACAGGGGCTCTACCTCTGCGCTACACCCCCGGCCTTATTTTTTTTTTATACTTTATTTTGAAACCGGGTCTCACGAAGTTGCAGAGGGCCTCACTAGGGGGAGAGAGAGAGAGAGAGAGAGAGAGAGCGAGCTGAGGCTGGCCGCGAACCCGGATCCTCCGGTCTCCGCCTCCCAAAGTACTGGGATTACAAGTGTGCGCCACCACGCCCGGCCTATAGCACTATTTTAAAATGCTGTCTACATGCCTCAGCCTTCTTTCTCTCTCTCTCTCTCTCTCTCCCTCTCCCTGTCTCTCTCTCTCTCTCTCTCTCTACTTAGTGAGGCCCTCCGCAACTTCGTGAGACCTGGTTTCAAAATAAAGTATAAAAAATAGGGCTGGGGATGTAGCGCGGAGGTAGAACGCCCCTGGGTTCAATCCCTGGTACCGCAAAAAAAAAATAAATAAATAAATAAAAATAAAAATAAAATAAAATAGTGCTATAAATTACTCCATTACAACTTTTTTCACACATGAGTATTGATTACCCTGGGTCCATTTCAACTGTGTGGAGGCTTTTTACATTAGCAACTATGGCCATTTTTGTCTCCTTTATTAAATTTTATTTTGTCTAAAGAGACATTTTTTTAAAATCAGGTCACAGAGAACATCCATAAGTCACTGAACTTTGTATGCCCATGGGCCTGGCGCCCACTCCTGGTGGCATACCATAGACACTGCTGGGAAGTGTGTTCTCATAGTAAGAGGAGTATATTATGGTTTGAAAATTATTTGCCCCCTAAAGTTCAAGCACTAGAGGCTTGGTCCCCAGTGTGGTGGGATTGGGATGGTGAAACTTTTAAGAGGTAAGGCCTCTTAAAAAAACACAATTAGGTCATGGGGGCTGCACCGTTCATAAATGGATTAGTGTTGGTCTTGTCGAATGGATTGGGTTCTAAAGGAGTGCATTAGTTCCCAGAGAGTGAGTTGCTATGAAAGAGTGTGAGCCTTGTCCCTCCCTCCCTTCTTGCTTGCACATAGGTCTTTTCTGCATGGCTGTCTCCCTTTCTGCTTTTCTGCCACATTGTGACACTGGCAGGGAGGTCCTTGCCTAAGGTATTTTGTTATAGCTACACAGAGATAGTTTGCAATGTCATGCTATGTGTGTGTGTGTGTGTGTGTGTGTGTGTGTGTGTGTGTGTGTGTTACTGGGAATTGAACCTCAGGCCTTGCACATGCTAGGCAGTCACTAAGCTTCATCCCCAACCCTATTTATTTTATTTTGGGGCAAGGTTTCTTTAAGTGGCCCAGGCTGGTCTTGAATTTGTAATCCTCTTGCCTCACCCTCCCAAGTAGCTTGGATTACAGGCATGCAACACCACACTCTGTAGTCATGCATTGTTGACATTTTACCAACGGGTATGGCATAAGGTAAGAACCTAAAGGTTACTCTAGCTCCTAGAATATTTAGTTCTTTTGAAGTAAATGTCTTATAGTTTATAATGGAGCTCTCGAACTTTATTTTATAATAAGAATCTTAAGTTAAAGAATTAAAAACAGCTCCTGGGCTGAGGTTGTAGCTCAGTGTTGGAGTGCTTGCCTAGCAAGTGTGAGACCCCAGGTTCAATCTCTAGTATCACAAACAAAAGAAAAACAAAACAAAAAACACTGGGCTTGGTCGTGGGGTCCTGTAGTCCCAGCTAATCGGGAAGCTGAGGCAGGAGGATTGCTTGAGTCCAGGAATTCAAGGTTGACCTGGCACCAAAAACAAAAGCAGCAGCAACAACAAAACAGCTTTTGGAAACTTGCTGACACTGTTGGTTGGTTGGATGATCCAAGAGTTCTTCCTATCTTTGTAGCTTTTTTCTTTTCTGCAAAAGAAACAAGTGCAGTAGCACTCCCACCCTCCCCTTCCTCTCCCTGGTTGCTGTGCTGTGCCTATACCTCTAGCAACCATCTTGGGACTGTTAGGGATGTTGGTGGAGGCAAGCCACCACGTGCTATCTAACCCCAAGATTTCTCTTATGTAAGAAAATAGACTCTATTTTAAAATATATTTTCTATAACTTGACTTGCACATAGTCATAACCAATGCAATAAAATATGGCAAGAGAAAATACTTAGAAGACTGAACTATTGAAGTCAAACTGGACATTGTTTCATTTTTCAGTGCAGTGAAAAATTTCAAGACCAATTTTGAAACTGAAAGTGTACTTACTAATTTACTTTTCCCCCTTTTCATCTACCATTTTTCTAAGTCTACTTAGTTATAAGTAGCAACTCATATGAGTGGTGCAAACAAGTACAGGTTTTTATAAATTGACCAAACATTATTATGTCAATATAAGAAGTTCTGCATTGGAAGATCTGTTAGGATTTGAAGAGTACAATTTAATTAATAGAAAAAGGATAAATTAGATTTCCTTCCCTTGTTTTTTAGTCTCTTTCAAACTCTCTCCTCCTTTATTTCCTCCCTTGTTTTTCTTTAGTCTTCCTACTCTCCATTTTTCTGTCTTTCTCATTGTTGGTCCTTTTATCTATGCAATGTGATATATTTTTTCGTAAAGAATCTGGAGATTTTTTTCATAGCATTTATCTGCCTTTGTGATGGACACTTTTTCCTCATGAAGTTTGTGAGTTTTGAGTTTGTTTTTGTTTTTTCCCCGACATGTTATACAACATACCATGCAACAGAAGCAGTAATGGAAAACCTTTCCAAAATTTCAATTTTAAATAACTTTTCACCATTTTTTTATGTACAAATATAATCCTTGTCTGAAATATATGCCATTATGTCAGAGTTGTGAATTTTTGACACAGGTCAAAATATGACATCAAAAATGACAGTTAACATTTAATTATTTTCTGATATTTTTCTATTCATATATATATATATATATATATATATATATAAATACTGCATATATTGAAGTTTTATCTATTAGCTAAATGACGTAAGTCCTCCATCCTTGTCTGAAAATTAAGGCTGAGTGAAATAACACAAGTTGATGTGTAATAAATATTTTCATCTGAGGGATCAGAAAAAAATGCTTACTATTGAGTAAAATATATTGAATGGAAGCCTTGCATAAGAATAGCCACAATTTCCTTGCCTAAGAAAGGCCCCCTAAGATGGGTGTGGTGGCGCACGCTTGCAATCTTAGTACTTGGGAGGCTGAGACAGGAGGATCACAGGTTCGAGGACAGTCCCAGCAAGTAGTGAGACTCTCATCAACCTAGCGAGACCCTATTTCAAAATAAAAATAATATAGGGCTGGGGGTGCAGCTCAGAGGTAGAAAGCCTCTGCGTTCAATTCCCAGTACCATAAAAAAAAAGAAAGGTCCCCTAGATAGTGTGTAAATGAGAAAAATCAACCAGCACATTTTTCTAAATTCGCAAAGTTGGAAAGAATGTATTAAAATGTTTCTTTTCCCATGTTAGTTTAAAAATCTAAACACGCATCATTTAACTAGATTCCAAAGTTCAATAGCAAGATAGTGGAAAGATCCCCAATTTTAAAGTCATTGTTTGTAGAAGTAAACCTTTGTCCTCAATCTGTAAACTATTAAAATAAGCAAATAAATTCTCAGGTTTTCTTGGTTGTGCTGGTACATGCAATAATTTGTTTCTTTATGTTGGGACAGTGGGTGGGGTTATTGCTCAGTGTTGGGGTGCATGTTTAATATGTACAAGGCCCTGGGTTCAATCTCTGGTACCAAATCAACAAAGGAAGATAAACATATGTAGGGGTAAAGAGAATTTCCCCCTCCCTTCCTGAAGGTTTAAGTCTTTAAGTCTGCTGAAATAAATTAGCAAAGGACACATTAACAGGAGAAAAACCATGTAAGCTTATCAACATGCATATGTATACAAGAGACTCATAAAGTACAACTTCAAAGCAGGGCCAGATGGTTGAAGGTTACATAGTTTCTTCATGAGGACAAGGAAGCCATGGGGCTGTAGACAATTTTAGAGGGGTAGTAAATGATTTGTAGGGAAACAAATGGGTGTGAAAAACAGACAGTGGCCTGGACAAAGTTCCTCCAGGCTTCAGGCATGGGTATTCAATTTTCAGTCATCCTCTGTGATATGAGTTTAATCTTTGGTTAGTGAAATTTCAATAAGAAGAAAGAGAGTAATTCTGTTTTTTTTTTTTTGTAGATCCAGTCTTTAGACTTTTTTCTGTTAGACTTTTTTTCTGTTAGACTTTTTTTCTGTTGCTGTAACAAAGTACCTGAGACTGGGTAATTTATAAAAATATAGAGATTTATTTGGCTGGTGGTTCTGGAGGCAGGGAAATCTGAAAGCAGGGTGCCAGCATCTGTTCAGCATCTGGTGAGGGTCTTCTTGCTGTATCAAAACATGGTGGAGGATGTGACAGGGAGAGGCAGAGCAGGCCCCTAGCTTGGGTGTCTCTTCCTCCATTATAACTCTACTCATGCCATCATAGGGTCCCTACCTTCATGATCTCATCTAATGCTAATTACCTCCCAAACCTCCCCCTCAAAATACCATTAACCTATAAATTTGGGGATTAAGTTTCCAATACATGAACTTTGGAGGACACATTCAAACCATAGCATTCTGCCCCTGGCTCTCCCAATTTATGTCCTTGTCACATGCAGATTGCATTAATTCCATCCTCATAGCCCTAAAGTTCATTCCAATACCAACTCAAAAGTCCAGAGTCTCATCTGAAGCAAATATGGGTGAGACTCAAGGTATGAATCATCCTGGGGCAAATTCACTTCAGCTCTGCGCCTATGAAATCAAAGCATCTACTTCCAGAATACAATGGTGGGACAGGAATAGGGCAGAAATTCCCATTCAGAAGGCAAAAAAGAAAAGAAGAAAGGGTAACTGGTCGAAAGTCACTTTGGGGCCACAGCTGGGGCTGTGCTGGAAGGCAGGGACAGGATCCTGAGGCAGTCCTGGGCAGAGCCAGCTTGCAGGGGTGGGAGTGTGGGGGTGAGACTTCAGGGTCTTTCTTCCATTGTCTATACCAATTTCCTTAGCAAGTAGCCACTAGGCCATATCCTTGGTTTCCTCTCTCCTAGAAATGATTTCCTTCCTTCCTTCCTTCCTTCCTTCCTTCCTTCCTTCCTTCCTTC